>VZRH01004966.1:546866-606646 GCA_013397555.1 Urocynchramus pylzowi | reverse complement strand
TTTTTTTTTTTTTTTGAATATTCAACATCCTTACTTTGGACCCTATCAAAAATGTAGTTTCAGTCCCCTTTGTAGTGTTCTGGGGTATGTTTGATCCATTTAAAATGATCCATGGGACAGAAGATTTCATCAGTCCACCTAACTTTTGTCTCCTCTTCTCCATCATTTTTAATCTAAAGCACAATAGAAAGTTCTTCCAATCTGTTTTTTTGTCTTTGGTCAACCTGTACAAATGACAGTTGCTTTAGATCAGATTATAGACACAATTTTAGGTACAGTTTCTGAGATTACCATTTACTTTGTGAAGGCTTTCATAGGTGTGCACATATATACCAAGTATTGTGTCTCATTATTTTTTTTCTCCAATGGTAACACCATTGACAAAAAGAGAGATATTAATAGAAACAATATGATGTTGATATGCCAAATGAAGTATGAACTATCTTAAAGCATTGATGTAGTAGTTTCAGATCTGTCAGACACTAATGTCAACAGGGAAAACATCAGACCTGAAGGGGTTATGGGTAAAGTAGGTAAAGCATTGGACTGTGACCCAGATTATCACAAATTGACAGTTTTTGCAGATGAGGTGCAGCTACACATATCTTGATACCTTCTCTGCTTGAATAAACACCTTATTGTTGATAGTTGTTATTGAGAGGTTTAGTTAATGTAATTTTGTTTGCCAACTAATGCTGTAGAAATGAATGTAAATTCATGTTGAAAAATGTGAATAGTTGATTTTTTTTTAAAAAATTTGTAATTCAGTCTTATTTCATCTATATAGTTCAGAAGAAATTCAGTGTCAAGGAATGAACAAATTTTCAGAAATTGAGAACATAGCAAATATATATAATCATGCATATAGAAAACTAATGTGGTACTTTACTGGATTTGCTAAGCTCTTTTTAGTGACAAAGTTGCTCTACAATTCTTAACCATCTTGTTCAGGGTATTTAATGTATTTAAAAATTAAAACTCATTATACCTATTTCAAATTTAATACAAGCCTAAGAGTTCAGGGAATAAAATGTTGTGAAAGAAAAAGATCACTTTCAGACTAAGATGTTACTCCACTAATCCTGCAGAAAAAGATTCAGGTGATGTGAACTTTTATGTAGTTTGCAGTGAAGCATACACTTGGCAAGAGGAATTAAAGATAAAGAAATGCATGTAAAGCCCTGAAGTGTTTGGTTTATTCCTTAACTAGAAGTTTTAGGCTACAGATTTAATGCATAGCTTCTGAAAATGTTACATATCATACGTATTAAGGCTACTTAATTCAGATTTAACAGCAGGAGTTTTGGAGGCCTGCCATGTACAAAGTAAAGTGAGAGAGGTAAGCACTCCCCTGATGTTAAGAGGAGCCATCACTCAAAATCATTTCTGCCTAGTTTAAAACCATAGATCTGCACTCTGAAATCCTATGGAAGATTTGTGCTTCAGTCAAAAGTTTACATTAAACACAGAATAAATTGTCCCAATTACCGTATTTATGTATCAGAACAAGAGATTTTTACCTTGTCTTTTCAGATTTTGAATAAAAAGGCCTACTAAAACCAATTGAAGCTATTGCCTATTGTGGGATTTTGTTAAACTGTGATGATTCAATGTAAAAAATAGCAGTATCAAGTCATTTTTATTAATAATAACATAGTATCTGTTTCATCAGAGCAAGTGTGATATTGATTGACAAGGAATAGCTGTAGAGCAAACTTTAAATTACAGTATTTATTATGAATGTGACTTGCAATTAATTATTTAAGGGATACATTTTGTCCTCATTTACAGTCTTGAAGTTCTCTGGAGTTGGACATGCTCATTAACAGCAAAATGAAACTCTCAATTTAAAAGTTTCATGATTTATGTTTTGAATAAAGATATTATTCTTATAAATAGAGTTTAAAGCATAGAGCATCTGTACTAAAATCAGACACTACATCTTTTTGAACTGGTACACTGAGATCCATTTAAGTAACTTGATTTATGAAGAAAGAAAATTTAGGCTCCTATATTTGATGTAAGAGTACTTGATTATGCTATTTACAGTCCAGTTTTTCCAGGTTTTGATGTAGACACCCATTAGTGTTTCCCAGCTTTGTTACTCTTGCTTATCTTGTGTATCATAATTTCCTTTATGACCAGTCAACATAACTGATACCCTGATGAGGAATTAAGAGACAGGTGAGGCATGTACCTGATCCCAGGAAGCTTAAAGTTTAGAAAATTAGTTTCTGCCCTCTTTATGGAGCTCTAACTACAAAAGAACACTATTCAATAAGTCATTATACTGAGGAAAAGTAGTCTAAGATCAGGAGTTAGAAATGGTCAGAACAAAGATTTAGTGTGTCAGGAAATTTAATTGTTCATTTGTGATTCAAATTACATTTTCTCATTGAGGCTGCAATTCACAATTAAAAATCCAGTTCTAATATTTGATGTAAATAGCTTCTGTGGGCCTGAATTTGTAGCTGAGGCATTAATAATCCTGGAGAAAGAAAATAAGAGATGCTTGGTTTTACATAATAACCTATTAAATGGGGCATCACCCAAGAGTGTCGGAGATTGCACGCAGGATTGCTTTGAGGAAGGAACACAAAATTCATTGCAGATGAATAGTGAAAGATTCCCTTGAAATATGTGGGATGCTGTAGTCTTGTCCTACCACAGAAAATTGCCTGTGCCTCCTGACCACTGGACACATTATAGCCACAATGATTTTATGTGTAAAGAAAAACTGTAGTAAAGAAGTACCAACCTGTCCTATTCCTGATTCTGGGGTATTTTCCAGGGTTACCATTTTTCACTATGTGTGGAAATCTGGAAAGCAGAGAAGATGAACAATGGAAGGAACTGGCCATGTACAGTAGAGAACAAATACTTTCAGGGTAATAAATGGCGACAACAAGTGCAATCTTCCCTGAGTACAGAAAGGATGCAGCAACTGTGAAAAAAACCAAAAAAATCTTTATGGTGCACTTTCATGGAACATAGATGGGACATCCCACTGACAGCAGTCCCATAGTTTAATGACAGATGTATAGTAAAACCTAGTTATTAGTCTTGTCTAAACAACCTGTGGGCAGATTTTGTGCACTGGAGAGAGTCATAAAGGAATAAAGATTTCAAGTATGCAGACTGAAGAGGAATGATTTTGAATCAAGAATAAGAACCAAGAACACAATAGGCAGAAAATTGCAAGGCACTCTTCAGCTTTCAAGATTTGGTCATGTAGCTCTTGCTTGGAGGCACCCAACTGGTTATGAGGCATTGCTGGCATGAGTGGACCAGAATTAGTGTCCTACATTTATAGTATCCAGGTACTGCCTGGGGAGTGACTGTCCCTGCTAGCCTTCCATCTGCAGGGAGGCAGTGATTTTTTAGGTAGTCACACATTAAATTGTTTGGTAAACAGAATTGAAATATTTTTTTGGCTGTTTCAACTATATCAGTTCTAAACACATCAGACTCCTCTGTGGGCTTCACTACAGTGAAGAGAAGCAGTGAGGATGAAAGAAACAGTAGTTGTTCACTATTCCCTTTGTAAATATCTCTTTTAGGTTAAAAGTAAGCTTTGCAGTGTAGAACCTGCCAAGAAGGTCAGAAATAGAACTCAAAATCATCCAACACCCTGCTTTTGCTATTTACAGCTGGGGAGAGAAGAGGGTTTAATCATCAAACTGCAGTCTAATTAAGGAATTAAATAAAAATGGCATGTAGAATTTCTTAATGTTTTAATTGTTCCTCTTGATTTTGCATAGTTTCCCTTGGGAAAGGTCAGAATTACTATGCCATCTCATTAACACAAATATAGTTGTATAGTTTTGTTTCTTTTTGGGTTGTTTTTCAGTTTCATTTTGGGGGAGTTTGTTTGGGAGTTTTGTTTGTTTGTTTGTTTGTTTGTTTCACTTGGTGTTTTTGTTTGGTTTGGTTGGTTGATTTTTTTTTTTTTTCCCTTCTCTGGTTTAGATTCATGCTCACTCTTCCTGTTTCACTTAAATTTAATCCCTAAAGCTTGTTAATTTAATATGCAATAATATTATCTTTTGATTATTGACTGTGAATCAGATGCCTTAGTGGGAGTCAGCAAAGTTTGCTGAACTTCATAAATCCAAGTTTATAAAGAGGCAAAACTTTTGCTCTGTAAACATTTCTATTTTTTTTCAAACCAGTAAGTCATCCACTACTATACAACTCAAGCGGAACACCCAATCTTAGTAAAATATGAAAGCAATCTCCAGTTGCTAGAACAGGTTGCTTCTATTTCGGTTGCTATGGAGCTCTACAAGCAATCAAAGTGCAGACATGAGCTATGACACGCTGCACCTGATGTGTTTCATTGATAGGTGCTGGGGGACCCAAGCCAGTGCAACATCTGTGCAGTAATGTCATATTCCCACACAGCCAAACCCTAACCTTCAAGCAAGAATTAAAGTTAACCTTAAAAAAGTAGTTGCATTGAATTTTCATACTACGGGCAATATACTTTTATGCTTGTAAAGTAAATTTAATAAGAGTTCAGTAAAACCAATCCCAGCAGTGCTTGTAGTGTTCCCTCTTTAGTGAGATTTTTAGTTGCAGAAGATCAAATATTGCAGAAAAACAAATGATGCAAACATACGTAATAATACACTTTTATGGTATTCCTATGATTAGATGCAAATTCACCAAGTTATTTCTGTACTTCAGCATGTCTTTATGTAACAGCTGGTTTCCACTGAATTTTCTCTTTTTCTCAGAAAATTAATGATTTTTTTTGCACTTTGTGGGTACTTAGCTAGCTATATATTTTTTTGTTTTCTTTTCTTTTGATGAATCTGGTATATTTTATAATTTCCTTTGGCTTTTTACTTAGAAATTTAAGTCAAAATATTAGCAGTTTTTTTCTAATCATGTAGATAATGTACATGATAATGATTTTTCTAATCATGTACATACAATATAGATGGTATTTATTTGGTATTTGTAGATATATTCTTGAAATTAAACAGATATGGGTAAAGAAGAAATGCAGTATGAACACAGGGAGGATATGCGTCATTTGAAATACAAAAATTAGCTCATAAAGAGTGACTTCATAATATGTCATGATGTCTCAATAAATAAATAATTTAGTTATTCCTGAACACCTACACTATATTTTTTTACCTCTAAAACATATTTCAATTTTGACATCTTATAAGCTTAATAAAAAAAAAAAAATCTTCACTATATGTTATTCATAATGCATATGTCATTCATTTTATCAACTAGTGGATGATTGAAAAATGCTCTGACCAATAATTTTACAATGGCTATTGTTCAGTAAATAAGATCTTTCTCAATCCTTTTTGGTAAGGATTTAGAAACAAAATCAAAGCTATTTAAGATGGGAAAAAACCTGAAGAAAGAAAAATAATTAAGAAGTAAAAGGAGATATTTTGTAATAATAAAATGTTTCTCCCTGAACATTTTCTTTGTAAAACATAGCTATTTTTTATTTTCATTATATGTTGCAACTTTTTCTGACAACCTTTCTACATTTGCCTTGCATTTTTTTATTTCAGTAGTTCCTTTCACCAAGTATTTAATGCCACTCAGGATAGTAAAATTGAAAAGGAGTTAGGCTGTGGCAAAATAATTGATGTCCCTTCAGGTCTGCCCCATGAGAATGCTCACATAATAACCCAAATCCCCTTGATTTAGGTCTTACAGTTTAACCTGTCAATATGTAATTATGGTTCCAAAACAAAACAGATTATTTCACAGTTTTAGTGTGGTTTCAACCATGCAGAATGGAGTGGAAATATCCAATGCTGGTAAAAGAGATTGTCCCATTAGTAGTTTTTTATATAATGAGCTCAGGGGCCTGAGACTATACTTGTGTGTATCAGCTTAGCTATCTGAAAGAAGAATCCTTTTTTTGTTCCTCTAGTTAATCTAACAGGACTGGAACTTTGATTACCGCTAACAATTTAAAAAAAAAGCAATGACAATTTTTTTTTGCATACCTACTGTTTATTTTTCTTTATCCACTGTTGGAAATATCTTCCCAGGCAGACTGGGTAAATAACTCTCTAGAGATAGCATTTTTTATCACACCAATGCATTTTCTGTTACAGATTGTAATTGATTTTTTGAAACAGTTTTATGATGGCTTAACATTAGTATGGATTAGCAGTGCAATTTCCCTCTAAAAAGAAAAAGGGATCAGTTAAGGTAACACCTCTTCTATTAACATATTTTTAGCAACTCAGCAAACAATGTGGAAAATGTTCATGCTTTCTCAGTTCCTATTTCTCTATCAGCTGCTCATCCTCACCTCCAGTTTGGCAAGTGGAGCTCTTTAATCCCAGCAAAGAGGGATTGTTGAAATGTGTTATTAAAATAGTGAAGTTGTTAAGAGCTTCTGTTTATTGTACTTTGATAGATTACATGAGTCTGTGGCCCTCCTATTAAATAAGTCTATTGTAAAAAAGGAGAACCACAACAGTGAAAGGCAATTACATATGAATTTTTTCCTAAAAAATGTGGATGCAGTCACATGGTGGCAACTGCATTCCCTCCTCCAGTCTCTACCAACTGAACCACAGCTTTAAATCCTGAGGAATTCATGGGCTTCTGATAGGAGGAAAATTCCTGCTATTATCCATTAACTTGAATACCAATGACAAGCGTCAGTCATGTACTTCAGAAATCAAGAATGTATGTCATTAAAATTAAAATTGTGTCATTGCCATCGCTGAAACTGACTCATGAGAAGTTGTCTTCAGGCATCTTGACAAGCAACAGCTTCAGCTCACAAATGGCTGGTTAGCAGAATAAGCTCAAGGAGCATCTGTCAGAACAGGAAGACTGTAAGGGGGGTTGTGCCAGGCATATCCAATCCTATTGTGACCAGCTTTCATTAAAACCAAGCAGATAATCATCTTCTAGGTCCATAAATTCACTGGTCAAGTGTTTCTGGTTTTCATTTCCACATTCTGTTTTACCTGAAAGTTTTGTGGTTTTTACCTACCCTGAAAAGTTCTGTGATACTGAAATTCGTAGAGGACAGTTTCAGACCTGCTGCCACTTATATTAAACAGTAATAATGTATGATCAACTAAAGCATTCACTAAATCACAGAGATGGTGAGCATCTCCGCTACTTTTTAATGGAGCAAATCATCATGAAGGCCAAAAAAATTATATGATAAATAGTGACTACTAAATAATTGTATCTATTTTTGAGCTAGATTGGTTTTATGTAAGTAAAAACATTAGAATCAGGACCAAAGGTTTTTTTAGTGGCTTTCTACTAATTAAGAGAATTATGCATGCAATTCAGTTTAACCAGATATTGCTGTGTTCTTTGCTTGAATGGAAAAGCTTTCTATTTATCGATATTCTGTAAGCACCTAGTTTTTTAAAATCTCATACTGTGTTTAAGTTGTTGCATTTTTCCCTGAGCATGCAACTCAATAGTTTTCATTTATACAAGCATAATTATATGTGCACTGAAGCCAGAATAATTTCAAGAGCCAAGGAAACAGGAAGGAAAATATCCTTTTTAAAATACAAGTCTCATAATATGTTGGTAAATGTGATTTTTTTAGAGCAAATCCTTAAGTTTAATAGACAAAATATAGCAAACACTGCATTGTGTTTTGTTGCCTTGGTAATAGGTTTATTCCTGCAGCATATCAAAACATGTAGGTTGGTTACTTGGAAGCTATGAAACTTGCTAGGAAGAGCACGACAGTAAATCTCCAGATATAAATTATAAATTCACTTTAATAAAATCTGCTCTACCTCTTTCTCAAATTCTTTAAAAATATTGCATTTCTGTTTACCTCTTGTATGTTTTATCTAAGTTTACTACCTCCACTTTATTGTGTTTTAGAAAGAGATTACATATACTAATATTTTTCTTTTATTAGGAGGAAAGAGCTATGTTAGGAGTATTTGGAGAAAAACAGACATTTGGAATTAAGGTTTATCTCCTCAATTATAAATCAGCATTATTGTTTGGTTGTTATTAGGGTCTTTAAGCAAACTATGTCTGAACAATGACTTCAATACATAATACTAATAAATTTTGTAACCTGATATTACATTGAATAGAACCATGTTTAATGGAAATTAATATTATTTTTGGGAGAAGATACAAAGGAAATTTTCAGGATCTATGAAAAAAAAATGTTAACAGGGTTTTCATCTGCAATTTTCAGTCTTTTCAAAGAGGGAATAAGTATCGCTATTCAAATAACCATTTGATCACAATGTGGATATTTGCTCTAAAAGTTTTAGAACTTTTTCATGAATAAACTCCTAAGAAATTCATATTTCAATGGAATTCTAGCTGTAAATATGTTTCCAGGAAATACATTTGAAAGCCTATGTTATATCTCATTAGATTAGGTTTGTTTAAAATTCTTAATTTTTGACAAGAAAGGCTATCAGACTTCTCTTGTATGACCACTGTTCTACAAACTATTTACTGCTTGTGCTTCTTCCATCCTCTGAGTGCTTGTCTTCTCAGGATTTTTATATTGGCTTGCTAAGCATCTCCATCACCACCACCCCCTTCGAAAATGATCCCTTTCTGGAGTTTGTATCATACTTTGTCTTTTCATATAATTCCTCCTGCCGTCTTCTCTCTAAATTATGGCACAAATGAATTTTGATTAAGTCACTGTCTTGTAGCTGTTCTATGATTCTCAGACTACTTGAATAGTAGTTTAGATCTTTGTGGTTTTGAGGTGTGTCAAAAAATGCAAAAGATGTATGCATAATTGGTAAAATAAATCCTAATGACCTCTGATTTGATCCCATCTTTTACTTTCTCTACAGTTCCTGTCTTGGGGCACTAAATGCTTACTCTGTTTAAGAAGTCTAGTAATGTGCACTGCAGTTAATTAATTTGGGAACAATTACTCACAGGGACTTAAAGGGACCATTACTACTCCTGTCCTCTTGCTGGGGGGCACACAAAGGGAATGTGAGTGACAGGATGCTTAGTGGTGGTGAGAGGTTTCAGTCTGCACTCAGAAGTGGTCCTCCTCAAAACTCAGAGGGTGCAGAACAGGCACAGAGACACAGCTACTAAGGGAATGTTCCTCTGAGTGTTTATATACTTGGAAATGTCTTATGAGAGCTGCTTTGGTGAAGGTGATTTTCTAGTAATGCAAAAAGTACTATAAATTTAATAGTGCTTCGGTTGACTGATATTTGGGGTTTCTTTAATTAAAAAAGCTGTAAACTGCTTATGTAGCTGTTTTCTGTTTACCTGGAATTATCTTTGTTGTTAAATATCTAGAAGTTTGAAGCAGCTAGTTTGATACCTCTCAGAGTATTAAAATCTAGATAGTCTGTTTCAACAAAATATAAGTTTATTTTGCTTTCAATTTTATAATTTACATGGGAACTTTTCCATTAGATACTAAGAGTTGCTTTTGTACCGCCTTCAAGTGTTTTCTGTACCATTGTCTTATTGACAGATTTCTCCGTAATCCTTAACACAAAATTAAAATCGACCTGTAAACAAGTGTTAAGTGCTCAATTCACCCCTTACTAACCACAATTTTTTCTCCCTATCCTTTATTGGAATACAAATAGTCTTTCCTAAATACTTCAGGGAAATTCTAAAATTTTTCACTGTTAGACTGCAAAGATGGGTTATTTTATAACTGGGTGTCTCCATAGGTAACCCCTACTCTAATATTGAACTCTGCAGTAGAGAGCAGGAGAGACCTGTTGATTTGCAGCACTGCAATAAGCTTCTGCTTCTATAATAGCTGCAATATATAACATTCATAAATTGCAACAGTATCTTCTCTGCTGCCAGACCGTAACTTCTGTTAAGTACTTCCTCAATTCTTTGGGAAATCTTCTCCCCACATGAATACTGTAGCCCATGATCAAAGTGCCATGTAATTTTCTCTGAGAACTTTTCTTATAGCTCTCATTTGACAAGCAGCTTTAAACAGTTCCTTCCTTCCTTCCTTCCTTCCTTCCTTCCTTCCTTCCTCTTTTCATTTTGTCAGCACCTTAGTGCAAACAAAGATTCCAGAGCTAGATGCATCTTTCCAGTACCACACTCAATGCTTATACCTCTGATGGCCCTGTTTAAGTTCTAGATCCTTTCTGCTCCCTGATTAACCTCTCTGTTTTAGTTTTAGTACCATACTGGTACTCTGTAAAAACAAAAGGAAGAATGAGAATGGTGTGAGGGATTACAAAAAGGGTAATTCAGTACTCGGCACTGCTGTGCAAGCACTGAAAAATGAGACAAACCTAGGGTGCAGATAGGCCCAGAAACAAAATTGTGGCAGTAATTACTGCTTTGCAAAGAATACTCTCTCAAGAATGGATAAGCCTGGCATCCAAGCTTCAGGAATTGAAAGGTGTTTGAGCAATTCAGTCATGACTAGCTTTCCATATGGAGATGCTGATCTAGCACAGAGACTAGGCATAGAAGTACAGATTATTTTAAATTCTTTTATTTGTCTAAGAAATTTTATGTAATAGGATAATATTTTGGCTAACAATACAAAATGCAATCCCTTAATTTTTATTTCAGTCTAGCTTAAAACAAAAAACAAATAAAAAAGCTTCCTGCCTGTCACATTTTTAACCAGATTAGAAGTGTAAATTTTAAAGTTCTAATAAATAATTGCGAAATTGAGTAACAATTATAATTTTAGATACTTATTTAATTTTTTAATAACTCCTGGAAAAGAAAAGGATTGTCTTTCATCACATACCACATATTTTATGGTGAGTGGAAAACATTATATTTTTTATAGAGAAAAGTATATGAAATTATGGTCACTTACATTTTACAGAATGTTAGTTTTAAGGTCAATAGTTGGTTCAAACCATGATGAAATTTCTGACAGATGCAAGGCAGAACACCATTTTGGAGAACAGCTTTTTTTTTTTTTCCCCTTGATCAGATAATTAACTTAGGAAATATTAGCACATGCAACCAGAGAATAAAAGCTTGAGTAAAACCAGATTTTTTATATAATCCCTGAGATTTTTCATTATGCAATAATATATCTATTGACTTCCATGCCTTAAAATGATAGAGCAAATTATGAGAAAATGACTGTTTAATAAATCCAGATGGAAGCTTTTTGTCTCTTTGGAATTTTCTCCCATTCCCTCTGCTATGTTACCAATTCTAACAATTTCAATTTACAAAAGATGTTGAGAATACGATGGGGAGTTTAACTCAGTAAACCACCTAAGATGAGCTATTTTTTTTTTTTTTCCCCAGAGGAAAAGATTTTTATGTTTTGTCTTCAGAAAAGAAGTTGAGCTTTTAAATCTCACATAAAATATTTTTAGAAGTTATCTACTGATTCCAAATAACAATTTTTCTAGTATGAAATCCTAACAGGTTTTTATGTTTTGGTGTGGTTTTTATTTTCTGTCAGCATCTGGTTTTCAGATATAGATAGATATGTAATGATATGCTGAACAGAGCAAGGGCTTTCACTGGGTTGACAGTAATTTGTATCCATTTATCCCTCAGCCTCAACTTTTGGATTAAGAACTTTTCCTTGGAAAAATAATCCTTTGTTTCCTTCCCCCCACCTCCCCCTGCACTCAGCACTGCTCAGTACCCTTTTAAATAAAAGAACTAAATTATGCAGGCAATCAGAAAATACCTCTTGTAAAAATCCACAAGGATTTTGATATTAGTGATGAAAAAGGGAAGTATTGATTCTTTAGTTAGGGGATAGTAGTGCCAGCCTAATAATTAAACTGCATGCCATGGTGAAAATAGTTACAAGGATTAGTCATCACATCAGCTTAAACACAGGAAAAGTGTACAAAAAGGAAACCTCAGGTGATGGCTGTCTTACCATTAGAGATAAGTAAGGATTTAAAGAGAAAATGGCCATATTTGTTTATAGTTTCAAGCACATTTGTATTTTCAAATACAGGAATACGTCACATTTTTAAGTATATAGTATATATATATATTTATAGTGTCAGAATTAAGACTGTACTTTAGTAAAGGATGAAAGCAAAGACAAATGATGTTGTGCAGTTTGGTGAGGCCTTTTTTGCTTTTTCTTCTAAAGAATTATGCTTTATGTTACTGGGTCTGGTTGCAGTGGATCAAACAACTAATGAAAGGAAATTCCATCCTCTGTTAGCATTATTTTTTTCCTGTATTTCAAAATCCGTTAATATTGCAAATCCTTTGTTCTGTCTTCCTTCTAGTACAGCCTGGAAAAAACAGTGGAGAAATTAAAACATTAAGAAAATAAAAAGCTTTAGGAAGTTATGCTAAACCAAGATTCACCTCTTCTTGTCATCAGTCTCTAATTATCTTTTTTGGCAAAGCATTCCTGTCAAGCGAGTACAGATTATATTCCTTCTACCATATGAAAAAAACTGTACTCCTTAGGAAAACCTTTCAAGAATGCCTGGAACAAAGTATCACATGGTTTTGGGATATACCTTGTTGTATAACAGCTTATAGCCTTCAAGGAGTAAGAGGATGTGACAAACAATGGTAATGATGTGGGTCCCTTTATTGTGAAAGCCAACAAAGATTAATGAAGGAAGCAGTTTGTCAAGTTTATGCAGAGAACTATGGCAGCTCCAGAGGGCAATGGCTTATTAGAACCTCTGTTCCTCTGCTTTTGATTCAACTGGTTTGAAAATAATATTTCAGATGCGTCCATATGGGGGCTGAGGGTGACAGAATATTGTACTGTATTCTGAACAATTGTATAATTCTGCATAACTGTAGACAGCTTCACTTTCTAAAATGACTATTTAAATGATGTATTAGCTTAGGTAGCTTAAACAAAGCAACAGAAAGCCAATTATTTACCCTATTGATAGATCTATTGCAGGAGTGTATTGGCTATTTTTTCTCAATCTCTTAGATCTGTTAGAATTGTCCTTTTTGTGAACTGCTATGGGAGCAACTTCTTTGTCTTGAAGACTCCCTGCTTTTTTCTTCAATCAAATAGAACTATTTTGTGTTCTAATTTATTCCCATTCGATGGCATACTGCACTGAATAAATGTATGCAGGACTTTCCAGTGTTTAAGAATTAAACACTTCATGCATACTTAAAGATAGACAGACAGACAAACATAAAACATTATTGGGATCTTAGCAGAAATTTGCATTTACTTCAGGAGAATCTAGATTTCTATTACCACAGGGATGCTGAGAATGTGCAGCACAATAAAGCTACCTAATAGCTGTTTCCCTAGTGCTTTTTATTTCCAATACTCTTATTTTTATGTTGCCTTTATATTAGCTACTTGAAAATAATTTTAGCACTAATATTTAAGAGCTTTAATATATTTAAATAGTTCACTAATTCTACTGTCTGCCTGCCTATTTACAGAAAAAAAAATCTTGATGAATCTATTTATATATTTGGCTAAAAAATTTATATTAAGATTAACAAAATACCCCAAAGAGGTATTTATTTACCATAATTATTTGTCATAAAATATGTAGATGCATAAGGGAGTATTCTACAAAATGTTGTTTTGGGGTGTGAAGTTTTGTTTTGTTTGGGTTTTTTCGCCCCAGTTTTGGTGATGAAGTGTTTTTACAATGTAAATTCTCTCCTAACCTGCATGCAAAATTTTCTAAAAATTAGAATGTTTTAATAACATAAATTGGCAGTAAAATTGCTGTTCTCATACTGCTTTGACTCATGTTTGAGCTGAACAAAATTACAAAAAGTAATTAGTAAGAAAAAAAAAAGAAGAAAATGAAACCATCAGATTTTTAAAATTAATTTCATTAGGGTTTCTTCCTTATTCAACAAAAATTTCATTGCCAAGACCCTTGTGACTGAAACAGCATTAGACACTGAGGGGTAGCAGTCTTTCTCACTTTGCTCCTTGCAAGGATTGGTATGATAGCACAATACAATGTGTGGTTTGTTTATTTAAGTTAATGCTCTGAGAATGTGGCCTTGAACTGATGGGCCAGAGTAATTTTTTGAATGACAATATGTTCATCCAGCATTTGAATATAGCAGCACTTTTGTTGCAGGAAGAATTTCACTGTAGAGGAGGTTTTCTTCATCCACGTAAAAAATCACATTGTCTATTTATTTCAGGCTAAGGCAGTCAAGGGGTTAACTAAGCCTAGTTTCTATGGTGAGAAAAATAATTGGTATCGATTAGCAGTTGGTGCAACATTGCTGGAAGGGCTATTAAAGCCCTAAAGTACAGTACAAAATGATACTGAAAGCATCATGTACTCCCTAGACTGTCCTACACTAGCCATTCCTTGTGTTTGAGATGTCCTCCTGACTTTGCTTATGATTCTCAGGAGCTTTGTTATACTCAGTAATTTCAAATTCTAAAGAACATTTAATTAGTTAAATGGGGGCTAGGGTGAAGGGGAATTACCCAGATGTAAAGGTGGCTGTCTTCCTCCTCAAACAAAATTTGAGAGCTATTTCATTAAGAAAGAAATCATTAAAAAATCGGATCTTATAGCAATATCTTTTATGCAGCTTCACTGTATGCAATAACAAAGTGACAGCAAGGGACTGGAAAGTGCATGTTTCTTTCCCTCTACAGCTATTTTATATTCTCTGTTCATGTATCCTCACAGAGAGCCAAGAATACACTGGACTCTGCATAAATGGTATTGCAGATGATCTACCCATATTTGTCATTTATATTTTAAGAGTATTGCTCATCAAGAAATTATTTTAAAATTAAGCTAAATATAGAATAGCTCAAGGAAAGCTTGTGTTAAAATTAGAACAGAAGTTGCATATCATGAGCTTAAATTTCTTTTCACTTTGCTAATCCATTTTTTCTATATATCAAACTGAAAATACTCATAATGACATTTTCTGACTCTTTCAACAATAAAAAAAAAAAGTTGTTCAGTAAAATTTTTAAGTGCAGTTAAGTGCTTTAGGGTATTATTTAGACACAAGGTAGTGTCTAAATAGTGTGTTTTGACTGTCTTTTGCCTGGTCTTACTCAAGAGACCCTTCTGGGCTGCCAGTTGGTTGTGACAGGTCGAGAATCAATGAAGGAGGAAACTGAGAGTATCTGAGGGTGACATTGCATGGTCCATGCAGAGGTCCCAAAGGAAGATTCCAGTCCCTGTAGCTTCTACACCTAGATTACCTTTGTTAAGAATATTTGCAATTGCTAAAAAATAAACTGCATTTTCATTAAAAGGTTTAGTGATTTGATTTAGTTTGTATTTTAATTCAAGTTCTCTGGTAAGAATGTATTTTGATTCCCTAGCAATACATTTGTTCCAACCTCAATAAATTGTTTCCAGGACTTAAGAGAAGCAACTGCTAAAGTGGACTTTTCTAGCAGAAGTTGAGCAAGCAAAGAGATGCTGTGGCAAAGCTCCACGTTTTTGTTCTGCTATTTCCCTTTAACTTCAGTGTATTGTCACCCAGTCTGTATTGAGAGGTTTGGATTAGAAAAATATGGTCCAACACATAATTTTTTACAAGTAGATAAAAAATCTAATAGTAGAATTACACCCATGCTATTCATGTTCATATATGTACATTTTTGCCCTTAGTAAAAATAGTGTCCTTTTCTTATTAGGATTAACCTGCATATCTTTTATTTATTAGTAGTGCTAATATAAAACCTCTTAAAATTAATTTTGTTTCAAGGAAATAAAGGAGCTTTATAATAACAATATCTTTGCTTAACCTAAATGAACTGCCATTCAGATTAAAACTTGTAAATGTATTATTTAGGAGATACAGGATAGAACACTAACTTTTCTAGACAAAGGAATGTTACCTCATAACACAGTACCTCACAGAATAACTAAGTTATTTAATTCCTTCTTGCAAGATATCTTGGGAGTCACTTGACTATGTATTTTAACACACTTCCATATGTCCAAGATTACCTAGTTCATCTGCCCCAAAATTTTAATGCGATAAAATTTGAAAGAGTCAATCTTCAATGAAAAGCTCTCTCATATTGAATTAACTTCTTCACAGTTAGCCTTCCATAAATGAGAGGAAATCAAACATCAGCTGTCCATCATGAAACTGACAGCACAGAAATCCAAGTGTATTGGTGGCTTTGGGGGGCTACACCTGGGTTTTAAATTACTGTATAAAAGTAATAGTGATTTGCAAGAGCTTATTCCAAAACCATGTTGTCTTTTCTGTTTCAATTGGTGAAGCAATGTTTATTCTGTTTTTTGAAGCCATTACTACTGCCTGCTTAATTTTTCTTTTTGTAAACATAATTTTTGTGGTGACACACTGCTATGATATTTTATCATTATCACTACACACTGATAATGATATTTTCATTATCATGACAATACAATGGTATTGTCCTTCAGTTTTAGGATACAACATGACAAAACATTTGCTACAATTGCTGGGTGGTCACACTGCATTGGGACTAATGTATGAGTAATGCACACAGGGATCTTTTGAAAATGTGGTGTGAAATGCTAATGTTAGTGGCTTAACTAAACAGCCTTTTGCAAAAACAGGGTCTGCTTTGCTGATGATGTGCAAGGTAACAGCCCAGGGGCAGAAGGCATGAGCACCAGAGGATAACCAGGAAAATCCAACCTTTGTTTAGCATGATCTGGATTTTGAGCCATGTGAGGAAAGGGACTATTAAGCAGCTGATAGTTTGAGGGGGGATAGTGCTTTTTACTATGCAGTCTCCTTCCTTTGAGAACTGGCTGGGTTGTAAAACTCCCCCCAGGGAAGGTATTGGGACATTCACTCACAGGCCTGAGGGTTTTCCTGAGCCCTTCTGATGGGGCATAACTGGCTTTATGTGAGAGGCTCACTTGAGAGGTAGCTGTCATGTCTTAGAAGGTGTCATAAACCACCAAAGACCTCTGAAGAGCCTCAAAACGTTTTATCAGACACTGTAAAAACTCTGGAGAAGTATCTGGGAATTCCCACCTGAACCTCAGTGTGCATTAACCCAATGAACTAGATAAGCCCTAGATATACACAAATATTTATGAACACCAATTATCCAGGGTCATTTCACTCTAATCTCCCCGAGGGATCTAGTAACAAGAATCTGAGTTACCTTCTCCTTCAGGGACAGGTCATAACATACTGGTTTACTGCTATTTTCTCAACACCCTCTCTTCAAATCTATTACCTAATATTAATTTACTGCAAATTACTTTTCCAGGTATTCCCAGAGTTCCCTCTATTTTAAAAATCAACCCAAATATTCTACTTTAGGGATGATCTAAACTTACATTCAGTGATGAAATAAATTACTGAAAAAATGTTGAAAGAACTTGGAAGTAACTTGAACAACAGCATTCCACACTTCACATTATATGGTGACAAATCTCACTGAGTACTGAGGTAAAGAACTTCAAAAACATCTGCTAAACATAGACACAGGTAATGATAAACTAATCAAATGCTTTTGTGGATGACTGTCATCCAGCTTTACCTAAGAACAGATGAGCTGTCAAATCAAGGCAGTCATTGTTAGTATTCAGTCAAGAAAGACTCAAGAAAATAGTTCATTTGAATCTCTTTCATATAAACAATATCTTTTCTGCCAATTATTTGATCTGAATAACACATAAATAGAAATACATCAATCCTGGATTCACCTCTTTCACTGCCATGCAAATTTTCCTGTTAAATTTCTCAAGAAAACTGCAGTCTCCCTTCCCAGTGTTCAGTAATTTTCACAGAAACCCTTACTGTTATTGTTGGTGAAAGGAAAATATGCCACATTAATATATTTATAAAACTTCTTGTGTGCTTTTTCCTTAGTGAATGGTTATCTTTAGGTCTGTAGTTCTAATAGTCTGTTTGAAGTAATGTGAAGAACAGTAGTTTTCTTTGAGCTACAGTAGGGAATTAAACAGTCTACAAATATATGCAAATAAATATCCCTGTTCTGGGCAAGATTTCAGGCTGTTATACTGCCTGAAATTACCTGATATCAAGGGCACACATAGTCTCTTTACAAAAGGATGTAAGGCACTGTTGTGTCAGTGTGTCTGTCCTGCAGGGAATATCTTTGACTGTTTAAATGGGAGAGTCTTAGGCATACAATACAAAAGTAGGGGGGAAACACTTAAACCAAGCTACAGCACCTTACTGATTTACATCCAATAGAGGAATTTATTACATTTTTATTTGGAGCTTTTTTTTACATTTTTTCTTCTTTTAAAGAGAAATGAACACATACAGATTCTTAAAAATAATAAAAAACCCATATTGAAATGAAATCCCAGTGAACTGTATTTATTATAGCTGGTCTGATAATTTTGCAAGACTTAATTAAATCAGGAGCCTTTTCTTACTTCATGGCCACCCAGCACCTGATTTTAGTAGAGCTGTAATGCTAGAATAGTTAAAATAATAAACCAATAAGAAAAAACTTATTGCAAATAGCTTTATCTTCTAGTCTATAAGTTTGTGTTGGAAGAGAGATTATTATGCCTGTTGAAACTCTACTCTTTCTCAGGAGTAAGTTGGGTTACTGTGTGTTCTTTAGCTTGGCTGCCCAAATGACTAAGTCCACAACTTTAATGGTAATATTCTTTATACACATGAAGTCTCTCTATGGTGAATTCTTTTTTTTCTTTGTAACTTATGACTTCTGAAAGATGTGAAATGATTTAATCAAATAGATAGAAGGAAAGATAGGGGGAAAATCTGATAAGCATGAAATCCAATGTAAGATGTAATTTTCCACCAATTTAGTATCTACCTTCAAAAGATATAGTTGGGTAGAGGTTGGGGTTGAAAATAATTAGTTTTTGTTTTCTGTTGTTTGCAGGGTGAATTGGGACCCAGTCTGAACAAATGATGTTTCTTGTAAAACTGTATTAAAGCAATATCTAGAAGAAAATTGTGGAAAAGCAAAGCATTTTGCTATTGATACCCAGGTCTCAGGAATTTGCAGTTGAAAATATTAATGATTTTTGCATTAGTCTTAACTGCAGGAGATGAAGTCCTTCATCCTTCATCTCAGTCTTGACTGCGAAATGAAATGGCAATCTGCGACTCTTAAATCATATATTAATAAGATTTTATAGCTTTCTTTTGAGAGAAACTTTTATTTCAGTTTTGTTATTTTTCTTCCTAAGATCTGCAAGCCAGCTCTTAATCATTATAGGACATTTGTGAAAAAAATGTGTAAGTCGTTATCAGTTCTCTTTATTTTTCCTTTTAATGGAGAAACTGTTCTTGTGTAGTCTTTGGCTAGTGTCACAGCAAACAGTGAAATAAATAAGAACAAGTGGTATTACCAGGACAGAGAAGAGAAAATATATATCCTTTGAGTTATGCAAAAAAATGCAATAATTTTATTTTTTTTGAAGAAAAGCATATTCCTCTCTGTTAATTTTCATAATTTCAGAAAGAACCCTTTTCATCCTTGTCCTTGTTCTTCTATCTAAAAAGCAGTTTTCATTTTAAAGAGATGAGTCTTAAGTTAAAGACAGCCTCAAAATATTGTTGATCTGCCTCCTGCTGCTGACCAAGAAAGTTTAGATGTGAGGCACCACATGTGGTAGAGAAAATTCTGCATTATGGCTGGATTGGAGGAGCAGCAGTGACAGGGACAGTATGAGGACACTGAGTATTACTGTTGCTATTTTATTGCTTTGTGTTTGTCTCTTGATGTTTGTCTAGTGCTGAAAGAAGATAGGGACAATTGAAGTGACGTGACCTATCACCTCATATGTGCTGTGACAGTTCTCTCTGTGTGCTATGGACCCAATCGCTCCCTGGGTAGTAAAACATAATTTCAATTGATTTTGCTGGGAGTTGAACTGAGGCGAGTAAGGGCAAAATTTTGTCTTTTGGCAGCCTTGGTTCTGTGCTTGAACATTGCAAAGGCAAATAAGGGTCTGTGTGATTCCATTTCTTCTGAGTAAACTACTGTTTGAAAAAGATTAAAAAAACAGAAACTTGCTGCAATGTCATTATCAGTTTGAAGCCCCAGCTTGTGTCACAGTAAAAAGAAGGGGAACATAAGCCAAGTTTTTGAAAATGTCAAGAATTATCTCTGCTTTGTCAGATTTGAGAGTGGCATCATGGGGCTTAATTAGACATCATGTAATAGAAAATGCAGGGGTGTTAGTCACTAGTGAGTGTCTTTCACAGAGATATAAACATTCATGCTGCTACATTATTCGACATCTTTCCAGTGAGCTTGTGAGTGACCTAAAATATAAAGAAAGATTATTCTGCTATGAAATGTCAGGCTCATGCTCAGGTGTAATTTCTTCCCTATTTGTTTCAAACAGGTCTCTCCAAATATACTTAAAAATCAACTACAATGATTAAGATTTTAAAATATTAAACTAGAACTTCCATAATTTTTTTTTTGTTATTGGAAAACTTAAAAATACACTATAATTGCAACATTTTTTGTTTCTTTTGTGAGCCTTTAAATTTGTAGGCAGTTGAAAGTATTGCATTCACAGAATTCAGCTGTGCTTTCCTGAAAGTGTATGTGCATGAACTTCAAAAAAGTCCTGATACAATTACATACAAAAGTTTTTCAGTTCCTTGAATTTTGGGCATGTTTTTGAAGAAACTTAGCTTTAGAAAGATGTCATCTCTGAAAATTAAATGAAATACTAAATTTTAGAAAGTCAGTAAGTCCAAGATCAGAACTGGTACCAGTTTTTTATACATAGTTTCTGAATTTTTTTCCTCATCCAGATTATTAGAGCTTTAGATCATACCAGATGACTGAAATTCAAATAATTCCAAAGGAGACACACATACCTAAACATATTATATTATTTGGCTGTCAATCAAAGGTAACAAGAGATGTTTGTAAAATGCCACCTACTGTGGCATCCTCATTCTCTGGGCATGATTCTTTCCCCAGGAGTTTTCTCCTGAGAAGCTGAAAAGACAGGAAGAAGCCCCAGAGAAGAAAGGAAAACATTTCTTGTCTCATTTGCTTCTCCTGTGTTTGTGCACAAGTGGTATGTATCATGGAAGATTATTTACCTGAAGGTGATTGCCTGATTGGATTCTGGTGTGAGTTGTTTTGATTCATGGGCCAATTGGTACAAACCTGTGTCAGGACTCTGGAAAGAGTCAAGAGTTTTTCATTAATATTGTTTAGCATTTCAGTAAGTATCTTTTCTGCACTCTTTAGTTTATTATATAGTATCAAATAATAAATTAGCCTTCTGAGAACATGGAGTCAGACTCATCATTCCTCTCTGACCTGAGGGCACCCGCAAATACAATAACCTAAGATTCATGGTTATAATACACTTTCCTTCCTGTGATGCTTGAATAGGTACTAAACTGTGATAGAATGGACAGATTATAATAAGATGCATAGTGAATAAGCTGCTAATATCTTTGCAGTTAACATAGAAATAATAATTAAAAAAATAAGAGGTGGGATTGTATTGATGTAAAACTATGATATGAAAGAAGCCTTTCATAGTACTTGAAAATCTCTATCCCCTTCACTTGCATTGGTTTACAGAATGATTCCTTTTTTCTGTGCATTAGCAGTTGATATTTTCCTTCAGAAATTTCAAGTACTCTTTGTTCAGTTTATGAGATTGTTTTCCTTAGTTATGCTGCTCAAGTCTGATATCACACTTTTTTATTTACCAGGTTGCTGTAATAAAAATATCTTGTATGCTCACTGATATCAAGGGACTAGAACAGTCTTAATAGAATATAGTTGTCAGACAAAAGGGTGGGTGCCTTGAGCCCTTCCTTTATGTTTGATCAGTCTGCCAATGCCCCAGGGAAGCAGAGACCCTTGTGCCTGACCAGTCTGTCAGTGTCCCAAGTGGGGACTCCACTGGACAGTCTGCTGGATCAGAGGGATTTTTAGGGACATGCGCCAACAGCATATTAGAGTTGAATCCTTTATCACAGTTTAGAAAAAGGGACTCCTGTCTTGGATCTCCCCATTTTTTCATTATCCACTGTTGGACAACAGTGCCATTGAAGTGCTAACTAATCAGTTTAGGGAGCAACACACTTTTATTAACAAACATACTGATAACATAAAATTGTGACAGATTTAGGCTCAAAGATTGCTAGTGATAGTAACTGACTGCAAAAACAAATTTGGTGCAATATAGAGACACGCTCAAATCACCAGGAAAAACTAGCTTACAATAATAATTTAGTGATGTCAAGTTCTTACCAATAGGCATTCCCATGGGGTGGAAGGTTCAGGCCATGGACTGATCCCAGAAGTTATGATGGAGTCTTCACTAGCTTCTCCCCATCCCAAACTCACTTTTATACTATTTCTTTACATTTAGGTAGAACTTGAGTGATTCTAATTCTAGTCGTACATGCTCTTGTTACTGATTGGTGTAAAGTTCTCTTGTTTTGCTCTTAAAGATTTAGTCAACAAAATCTGGAGCACTTGCTCAGTGAGGGGTGGTCATACCTTGGGGATGGGTAACTTTGGGATGGAGGTGTGTGTTAATATTACAGTGAGATTCCAATGAACTAAGTCCATCCAAGGGGAGCAATTTCATCACAGTCGCCAGTTCAACAGGGAGACATCTTCTCCTCTCACCCTCAGTTTACAGCTGACAAGAGGTTTATCCACTACATGGTGCTCTCAACTTCCCATCCCTGTGAGGATCACTACAGACCCTGGCCATGGTGTCTTCACTCTGCTCCTCCCTTCGTGTCATCCCTCTTAGAAGGCTTAAGATGCAGACTATGTTGTTTGGGGTACTACCATGGAACAGATTCCATCCATGCCAGCTGCATTCCATCTAGGAAGTAAAAACTGCATTTCACCCAATTATTTTTGTACTGGTATAACTTCTGTTAGAATGGGACTATAACTTAGAGTTTTCTCAATCTTATTGCTAGTTGTGTTCCTACAGTAGTGTTCTTAAGATTGATTAGAGAATGAGTAGATCTTTTCCCCTGAGCCTGTGTATTTGCATACTGCATCACTTTCCTTGATTTATGGATATATAAATGGTAGAAATATAGAAATTTATAATGGCGGACACCATTTCAACTCTATAGAGAAATGCATGACAGTGTCTGCTATGTCATCTACTTCTGGGTTAGTAAACACAAAATTGTTACTTCTGAGAATCTGGAAAACTACAGTTTAAACCTGGTTTTATTATCTTAGACCCATCCAACAGAGAATGCAGTCATGCATTAATTATGGAAATATTTTTACTAATGCAACATCCTGTCATATTTTCCATTAAAACAGCAAGAACTGTAGCTGAATCCATTCAAAGAAGTTGAACATAAATTTCATTTGGCTTTATTCCCTGATTTGAAATTACAGAGATATACTTTAGCCTAGTTAGAGTTTTGTTATGAGAAAAATGGAAAAAGCACCATCATTCCAACATGCACAAGTTTTCCTTTTGCTGCCTCATTAGAGGCAATATCTTCTCAGTGATTCTGTCTCTAATTGTTTACACCTTTTACACATCTGGTACATGTGGAGAAATCCCTAGCTCTTATCTTAGAGATAAATTATGCTTTTAAAAATAAAAATGTCCTCTTAGTGTTTTGTTTTACTAGGGTTGAAAAAAACAAGATCAAAACAAAACCAATTTAAGAAATGCACACAAAATAAAAGAAACCCAAAACGGGATGAAACAAAAACCCAAACAAACAAACAAACAAAACAAAACAAAAAAAAACCCAAAACCAACCAAACAAAAACCCAAAAGAAAACCACCAGCCAGACAAACCTGAACATCTTTAACAACAAACTTCATTACAACTGCCTTTTTTTCACCAATTTTCCAAATAATGTGCTACATTGTAACCTGTCACATTAAATTATATCCATCATGTAGCACTATAGCACCTGACTTGAAATAAAGGGATGTGAAGGCAAGTGTTATAGATAAAGAGAGGAAAAGAGTTTTATAAATGCCTTGTTTTATTTGTGTGTTTGTATATCCTTACTTATCTCATAATTAACACATAGAAGCCACATTTTACTCACATTAAGTATTTGACTTAAACCCTCTGTACCAAAAACATTTTGAGTGCAGAAGAAAGCTGCATCCTTAGCTTACCCTGCTACCCTAAAACACATTGGTGTGTCTGTTATATAACATCAGTCATCCAAAGACTTGTCTGTTAACATTTGAGTGATGTAAAGGTATTTTAATTCTGGAGGGAAAAAAAAGGACTTTTTTCCCCACCACTTTTTATCATCTAGGCTTCTTGTGTGTGTGTGTACTTAAAAACTAGGTGGTTTTTCAGCCACAAACAAAGCTTGTGAGTCTTAGAACTACTTTTAATTTATTTGCAGTCTCCATTATTTGTTATAATGCTATATTATTTGTAATAGTAGATTAGCAGAATAATTTGTGTCCAAAGGATTCAAAACTCCAAGAGACTAGCCTCATTGCTTCAAAACAGTGTTAAATTCAGCGTTAGATCTGGTAATATGACCTTTCTTTCATCTGTAAGCATTGTATTACCATAGTTGGCAACTGTAATGCAGATCATGTAACAATATCCAAACTTTTCACTTTATAGTTGGTTCTTTCTCTTTTATTCTAACATAGGAGCTTTTATTTTTGTTTTGTGCAACACCAGCAAAACGGTAGGCTTAAGTAAATAATGTATTAATAACATGGATAATAAAAATTATTAAGAAAATTGTACATGAAAATAATGTATTGTGTTGTCAAAAAGTAACAGTTTGGTTTATGTGCAACGGCTAAAAAAGTTCATCTTTGTGTTAATGTCAACTTTGAATCAAATTGATTCTGATTCTGGTTTTATTCCTAGGATTCTATTGTTTAGGATCTCTTGAGAATTGTTCCCAGTCATTGGTAAGGCTGAAGCAAAGTGTCTCAGAAAGCCAGCCAAAGGCTTTTATTTTAGCAGTGCACAGAACGATGAATTGGAAGAGTTGTCAGGAGGTTGTGTAGTTCAGCCTCTCCACTGAAGCCAAGGAGCAGGACTCTTGAATAGTGACCACCTTAGGTTACCTATGGTTTTTTAACTGACTCTTGAAAATCTCCTAAGATGGAGATTTTTCAACTTCTCTGTGTGATCTGATTCACTGCTGTACAAAAGCTTTTCCTAATGCCGAGTAGATGGCAAAAGTCACAGCTTGTAGCAATTGCTCCTTGTTTTACCATTTGACATTGCCAAGAGTTTCACAGTTGTGGTTAGAGATGTCTAAGTAGAATTAGGCTTATTCTCCTCTTAACCTGCTTTTCAACAGACTGAAAAAGCCAGCAGTCTCAATTTGCTCCATCAGGCAGGTATCTCACTATCTTGCTTGTCTTCCACTGAATACTTCACAGTTTCCCAGCATCTCCCTTGAACTGAGACTCAAAATTGAACATGCATTCCAAGTGCAGCCTTACTCGGATTGAGTTGAAAATAATAATTTACCTCTACCAGAACCCAAAACCAACCAAACTGCAAAAAAAAATTTGTGATGGCCATTTTCTTGTGTGGGATTTGTTTGCCACACTTTGATCCTACTTGACCTGTTGTTCACTGTATCACTCAAATAATTTTCAGGCTGGCTGGTACTGAGCCAGCGGCTTCCCAGTCTGTATCAGCACATGGGTTTATTCTGTCCCAGGTACACAGTTCTGCACTTTGCTGAACTTCATGAGATTTCTGTTAGCCAAATCCTCAGCCTTGCAGTCAGTCATATCAGCAAGCTCTTTTAATATCCTCTGAATCCCATCCAGTCTCATGTATTAAGTCTATATTCGCGAGCTCTAGGATACATATAAAAAACCTGAGGACAAATGTAAATACAAAGTAAGGATTTCAGAGTGTGAGTAATACCTCTGCTTTTCTCATCAATAGGCAATATGTTTTCTGGCCTCACAGATTCCTCCTGTGAGCTACCATCTCAAATTTTATGCTTTGATCCTCATCTGGTACTCATGAATAAAACAGATCCAGGCAATACTAGTTTCATATATGAACCACTAGAAAAGTTTCATTCTTCATGGATAATGCAAACCCCAAAACTAACTGAAGCATATATGTATATTTGTTGGTGTGTATTTCTTTTTACAATTTTCTTTCCTTTTCTTTTTACTTTCTTTCCACAAGTGCTATGAACTTTCCCTATTGAAAATCCAAAGACAAAACTTTTTTATTAAATAGTTTTGACTAGCCAAGAATTCCAAAGTGTAGAGAGAGAAGACACAGACATTCTGGAAATGCTATCAGATTTATTTACTATTTAATAATAGTATGAGAATTGAATTTGTAAAAATACTGCTGCTTCAGAAAATGAAAATAAGTATACAGAGTTTTCTGTGAATAGAGGAAAGATTGCTGAAATCCTTTCCGATTTGTATTTGTGGTACATATAGCAATGACAGTCATTATCAAATTCTAAAATAGTGTATTTTCTTAGTATAACAAGAAGAGTCAAAATATTACAAATAACTAGTAAAAAAATATATTAAAGAATCCTTAAAAAATGTTGTGTTCTTACACTCACTATTTATAGATACCAGTTATGACACAGTGTCACTGAAAAATACACATGCAAGCCTTATAATTAGCAATACAGTAAATTGAGTTTATTCATTATTAAATAAACAAATCTGTATTTTTGTTGTGTCACATATTATGCAGTTATGTAGATACATTTTGTCCCAAGGAACCAATTCCTTATTCGCTTATTATCACTCTGTTTCATATAATATGAAATATTTCTTATCTGTAACAGTAAGTTCATCCTTTTGTGAGACTTTTTTGTTGTTTTTGCTGTTCCTTTATTAATCTCAAATAACCTCAAATAAATTCATGAGGAAAAAAAGAATGACAGGACTAAGCAGGCTTTTCTTCTTAGTGAAACCAGACTTTTACTTAGTTGCACTATTTTTATCCTTCTAAAAATTTGGCTTGGTAAAGTTCTCTTAGCAAGGCAGATACAAAATTTTAATGCCAGGTCTGATTAGAATTGTTGTGAGTTAATGAATTGTCATAAAATATTTTGAAAAATTCTGATAGACATAATATGTACAATTTTCACTTACTGCCTGATAACTTTAGTGATCTAGAGGAATGTGTCAGTGTTTCTACAATTTGATGTACAATTGATTTTCCCATTCCCTCATGCCATTCCCTTAGGAAAAACATTATGTAAAATGAGAAAATAGAAAGAAGGAAAGTTTTTTGGGTTTTTTTTCCCCCTCAAAATTTAGTCATATAAATTGTTTATAGCACTTCATAAATAAAAAGTCCTTGACATGTGAAATGGACTCTTTCTATGGCTTATACTCAAGAATGCATATTCAAGGTAAGCCACCAATAAAACACAGTGGGAATTGAATGTTGAATAAATAACTAAATGCACCACACAACAACCACAGACTTTTCTCCTGTTTGTTTACTGCCTAAGATAGAGACCATTTCCAGTATCATCCTGTTGTGGCATTTTCCTTGGACTTTGCATTTGCTAATGAGAATTGTGATGGCCATTTCTGAATTTTTCTCCTTCTAAATGTTTTTCTCTTTATCATATGGTGAAAAAACTAAAAAAAGTAACCATTATTTTTTTGAGAAAAACAAAGCATTAATATATATTTAATATTATATATTTAATAAGTAATTTGAAATATATTAATTACTTATCAAATAGTTTGACAATATGGGATTATAATTGAGGGAGTCTTCTGCTAAGTTGACAATAGTCCATTATCAATAAATTGGGTTCACTTTTTAACGTTGCTAATGTCCTTATAACACAGCAATTGCTATTTCTTGTACGAGTTGTTAAAAAAAGTAATTATACATAGTGAAGTGAAATATTGTCACAGCTCAAATATTCAACAACAATGATGCAAAGAAAAAATAATGTTATATATTTTTTTCCTTTTGGGAAAACTGCAGCAATGACACTGAGTTAAGGTTATGTATTTGGTCTTTTCACCTTTATTTTAAATAGCCTTATTAATAGTGTGAAAATACAGAGAGTCATGAGGTAGGTATATTTGCAAATGACTTATTTAACTTCAAAGATATGTTCATTCAGGATCAGAGGAATTGGTGGGAGGGTATTAGGTAACCAAGGTAGCTGAAACAAATGGTAAATGAAACATAATACAATACATTAAATTGTAGGGCAAAATAGCTTAGAATTGAATTCAGTAATATAATTTCTGATATTTTAAGTAATATATATCAACCTAAAAAATCCACAACTGTATTTGTTTAATTTCTAGTGGTACAGAACTTAAGGAGCATTTCACCTTTACATATGGATATATTGAAACAAAAAGGCAAGCTTTAATGTGCATAAGAAAAGGGATAACAAAGAGTAGAAAAGATATCATAATGCTTTAAACACCACTTCTTGAATGCTATGCAGTACTGTCTGTCCTGTATCTTAAAGGATATCACAGTACAAAAAGAGGTCCAACTATGTGTAATGCAATAATGAAATCTGTAAAAAAGTTGTGTTGGAAAAAAGAAAAACTACTGCAAAAGAAAAGAGGAATGAAGAACATTATAATAGTAGTTTTTTCTGATTTATGTTATGTATCACTTATTTTCACATACCAAACTCTACATGACTCTGAACAAAAGGAAACAGGGACAGTAAATTGAAATGAAATGTTATGGAATCCAGAAATTCTTTTAAGTTTACAGTAGTTTTATTTCTGTACATGTAAATGGTTTATGCATCTCATAAAAGCAGAACATGATTTAGGTCAAATATTAAGGAGGTTTTTAAAAAATAAGTAGTGACATTGACAATAGATTTAATTTCTCTTAACAAATTATAAGCCATTTTTTGAAATGAGAATTTCAATCTAAAGGTTAAAGTATGCTCTCTTTTAGATTGAATAACCCTAGATCTGCCTGTTGTAGGTTTCTTATATTGCCCTCTGTCAGAGACAGGATATTGAACTAAATAACTCTTGGATACATTCCAAAGCATCAGTTCTCTCTTTTGCTCAGTGCACCATGTGTTTATACTAAAGCTCTATTAATACCAAACTAAGTGCAGGTTCCCTGTAGTGATGCACAGTCCTTATTTCCAAAATTGAGAAGGGAAAAAGAGCTGGGAATGAAGTCAAGGACATTACTGATGAAGGAAAATAGGTGATAGAAGATATTATGGTAGATGGTAGATATATACAATTTATCAATATAAGCCCAGGCAGGAGAAGTGTATGGGAGGTTCAATTTGCCTTGATCTGGTCTTCAGTTTAAATATTTAATAACAAAAGTACCGCTCTCTGAGTTTTGAGTCATATTTGCTTCCTTCTATGTGGAAAAGAGAAGGTACTGTGTCCAAGACTTAGATTGTGAAAACTTTGGGAAAAAAGCTAATTCTTGGCCCAAAATTCATTTAGTTGAACATGTCACAAATATTTTGCATTGCATGAAAAGTATCTTATTTGAACTCTTCTTATTCTAAGTAGTTTTGCCAAAGTCAGTTCCCAAATAGAATTTATCATCCTTAAATCGTTGTTCTATCTGATACATTGGATAGACTTATGTGCATTTCACATATTTTCAGAACATACTGTATTTGCAGCTTTATACTTCAGACTGTTAAAGGCTTTTGTTTTTCAGGGTCTGGCACAAACTAGGAGTCTCAAATACATTCATTTCTAATCAACCACTCTAATTGCATTGCTAATAGCTGCCATTTAATTCTGTGTCCTCTGAATTTTAATTTTCATACTTATTTTGCTGTAAGCTTTCTGGTCACTATCAAGGTAAACAATTAGGAGATTATCTGCCTGTTACCCAGCCATCAGCTTGTGCTGAAGAGACTGTCTTCATAACAAGAGAATAGCTTCATCCTTCATGCACAGTTAAGAACTTGCACCTGACTTGACTGCATTTGGGGCTCAGTGGATAAAGAGTCAATTAAATCATTAATTTTCTTTCTGGGTATAAGTTTTTTTTTAATAACATGATTACAAGGACCAATGGCCAAGAATATCTGTCCTATTGTGGCTAGCCCAATACTGAAACAAATCTCTGCCAGAAGTTGCTGGATAGAGTCTTTGAATTTCATAGCAGGCCTAAGACCAAAATATACATTTCCATCTTTTTCTTTTCTAGGACCTTTTGTTCTTTTAAACCATCTCCAAATATTAAATTGTAAAGAATTTTTTCTTTTCATAGGCAAAATATTTGAGTTCTCCATAGTGATAAGACAAGCATCTTTGATAGAAAATTGCTAGGCCTGAAAGTAACAAAATTGTTACTGAGTGTAATATATATAATTTGTTCCATTATACATGCATTATACAACATTAGCATTTACATGATACATTATAATTTGTTCAATTACAAAAAAAAAATAAAATTAGTTACCTGAGCTTAGTACTAGCATATTCTCCTTGTTCTTCATGTCCCTTAGCGTCATCCTTCAGAAAATTCTGTATGTAACTGGTAGATTAGCATGGACTCCTATTTTCCTTAAAGATTCCAAACTCCATATTATGCACCAGGCTACCTAGTAGTTTACTAGCATATCTGGCTAATTTGTCGACCAGAGGTGCCACAAATTATTCTAATGCAAATTCTGTGATTTTCATGAAGTCTGATTTAATCCTTAGCTGTCTTCATTTTATTCTGGGCCACAATGACCTTAGTTCTCTTCTCTAGAATTTGATGTGTCTTAAAAGCACTCAGTTCACAGGAAACTTGATATCATGACTTTATTAGTTTTTACTTTGTGAAAGTTGATGTTTTCTGGTGCATTGAGAAAGGGAACCCCCCGCTTCGTTTATGTTTTTTGTGAAGATCTGGTTATTTTTTTCAAGACTTTTAAGGACAGGGTAATTTTCTTTTCATTATGGTATGAAAGACAGAGGATCTGAGAAGAAGATGAAAGAGAATCTACTGTTCCCTACCTTGTATCACAATCCTTTTTTTCCCTCAGTTCTTTCATTCTTACAGATGCTCTTTTTAATTATTATTTGTTTGATTAACTACCCTACAAATTGAAACAGGAGGGAAAAAATGCATTACACTGAGATTCAGTCATCCATGGGATTTAATTGACTGCTAGGCAAAGTTTAGGAAATAGTAGTCTTTTTGTTTTTAAAGGAAATAAAAGATAGGCCTTTAATGCAAAATGCAAAGATTTAATAAAAACAAATGCAAAAGTGAATGTTTTCTATTTGGAAAATACTTGAAGGTCTTAGTTAGATCTCCATTACGGAAAAAAATTAGGGGAAGCATAGATTTTAAAAAAAAAGTGATTTAAAATAATTTTTTACATACTCAGTACTTCCGTGTTTAAATTAATAATTTTGGTTTAAAAAAGTGAGCAGAATACAAAAACTTGAAATGTACTGACATGGCCAGTACAATATGTGATACCCCTAGAGAACTATGATTTTTTGACTTTGAGAGAATTTTAGCAATGCAACGAATGTAATAGGCAGCAGTGAAATATTATCACATTTATCATACAAAAATTATGAGCTCACACATTTCACCAATTCCAGGAGAACCTCTAATGATGGCTTTGGTAAATAAGTCATAACATCATACTCTTATGCAGAACCCCCTCTGGTTTTGCCCAGAATCCTTTTGATGAAACCATGGAAGTTACCTACTAAGAGAAAGTTATATAGCTGAGCCTTTAACTTAATAAATGGTGCACAATAATCTAGGTTGCCAGACATCTATAACCAAAGATTCATTAAGTCAAGCTAATTAAATAAAAACAGTAAGCCAAATAATAAAGATGAGAGTCATGACCTGTAACAACCTCAAGTCCTTTCTATGACACAGAATTAATCTTTAATCATGCCTAATGGCTGCCTGCATATTTAATGCCTGCTACTGTTACTATCCTGCCCAAAGGGAATCTTCAGTTTCTTTCCTTCTTTCTTTAGTTCTTTTGGGAATATGTGTTAATTACTCTTATAGAGAAACAATAGTGCAGGTTTTCTGAGCTTATCCTTTTTTCTGTCTTTTTTTTTTTCCTTCATAACTTTCGGAAGTGTAAGTGCACATAAACTTTTAGTTGTGTCCTCAGTGGGATCACATTTAGGAATAACCTCAAGAGCTCCAACAGCATAAGTTGCATTAAATTTGGGAGAATGAAAGTGACAGTTTGATACATGTTTCAGGTCAAATTGAATTTCTTGCTGAAATGTCTAAGTTGGCAAAATTGGCACAGCATATCAAATGTGCTTTGATACTCTAACAGATGTTTTTTAATAATCTTAGGGGAAATTAAGAATTTTGTCGCCAATTTTGTTTTCTCCTGCTCTGAGCAGGAGGAGCTTAACCACCAGTTTTTACATTAGTTTTTACATTTATTCAGTTCTTTGATTCTGCTTAGCTCTAGAAGGGAGAAAGGTGTTTCTCTTAGAGTTGTAGATCCCTGTAAGGGAGAATATGCCCTGTCAGATTTTCATAGGCTTTCACACTGTCAGTGAAATTTCTATTCTAAGCTCACAGAACACTTCTCCTCTTAACTGCTGCAGAGAAAGATATGTATCATGAACATAGTTTAACAAGACTTTTGCCTTTCCAGGGTAACATGCATTTAAAGAAACTGTGATAAACTTGTCCTTTACTGCAATCAGTGCCACCGTTTGAAGGGCTGCTATTTTCAAGAAAAAAAAGTGCTGGGGAGCTAGCAAAAGAGGTTACCTTTTTTTTTTTTTTTTTTTTTTTTTTTTTTTTTTGCTAAGACAAACCTTTTTTAGAGAAAGAACTTCTATGCTACTTTCAGTTACCAGAAAAATAATCCCAAACAAACCAAACCTCTGAATGACCATTGCCAAGCACTTGTAGCCATTAATCTTCTATTGTATCTTCCTGCTTATGTGATTTGCCATTCAGATATTTGTCTTCAGCTCAGTCTCTACAGGAACGTTTGTCTGTCTGAAATCAGCTAAGCATACTTTTTATGTGTGGTGATGTTTTTTTCTTCCACGTCTGACAGCAAGAAGGCACTTCAACAATAAATAAATTCCATTTTAATCTAATTCTGTAAATCATTGAAGTATGTGCTTGGTGTTCTGTGTCTTGTGGACTTCACAGACCAGATATCCAGCCAATGTAAATTAGCATAATTTCACTCATAACTAAAGTCACTTTGATTTACACCAGCTTTAGAATTGACTTAGCCTCAGCATTGAGAGCTGCAGGTGGTTCCTGAAGAGACTTACATTTATTACTTAAAAAGCATAAGAGTTCAGTACTCTTTGATCAAGTTATTTTGATACTGCATGTGTGAATAGCTAAAGTTTATAACAAATTTACTTATTTGAAGACAATTGATCTTACACAGGAATTCTGATTTAACTGAGTGATAAAAAATATGCTGAAAACACAACATGAATGTAATTTATGCTTAGAAAAATATAGCAATTGCAATATATAATTCAATCACGATGCCAATGTGGTTCTCGTTATCAGTCTCCACAAAACACTCAATGAAGTGAGGTTTATATCTTGTGTAAACTCATTTTTCATTTTTTCCTCTATTTTCAAGTTTTCATATATCTTCAGATATAGGAAGGTGAAGAACTTGCACCAGTTGAACCTTTGAATTCAGCAGCCTCCTAGTTTTTACATTCAGTTAATTTCCAAAGTCATTATATTAATAGTCATAGGTTATTTAAATCTAGAAAGAAAAGTCTATTTTCTAACTTTTAAAGGACAGAAACATGAGGCTATGTCTCAGACCTGCGAAAAGACTGTGAAAGCACAACACCAGCAAAGGGTTAAACACAGATATGTGTGATGAAGCTAAAACAGATTAAAAGATCTGCACATCATTTTGTATACAAAAAGAAAAAACATGCTCAAAGCATTCCCTTTCATTGTTTTAGAGTACTTACTGCTTCATCTGAGTGACTTTTAGGCCCCCATTTTTTCAGGCAGTGGGCATAAATTGTCAATTGTATGAGCAAGCACCTGATGTGTATGAGGAAAGTCAAAACATCCCAGTGATCCCTCAGAAATCCAGGGATTGCGCTGTTACTTTGGGTGAATATATAAATATTTTTGTACCTCTGGACTGAAAGATACTTTTACAAAAGACAAGAATCTTGATGTAGTAATGGTGAATTATGGTTTCAACATATATGGGATGTGGTGCAAGTCTGGATGATCTTGTCATCCAGAGACTATTCACCCACCCAGGTGGAAAAGTAAAGTCTTCCATGGTTGAATTTGTCTAAATTCAGGTTCAAGCCAGTTGATGCTGTTTTTCAGACTGGAAGACTGATGCTTATTGCTATCTGACCTCTCACTCTGGATGTCCAAGTGTTCATAAATAATGGCCAAGTCACACACTCAGTATTTGTGTAGATAAGCACTGACCCTGTTCCTGTTTTTTCTTGCTATTTACTGAAGCATGCCTGACTGGGTGAGTTTTTATTATTTCAACAAGTGCCAACTCTGTAAAGTTTAAAATATTTTATCTGCTCATATCACTGAGAGAAATTATTTGCATAATTTCCCAAATACTTGTTGAGGTACCAAATAGCTCCCTGGACATGGAGCAGTTGGATCTCTGCATGGGGTCCATCAGGGCAGAGTCTGGCAGCATTCATCCTATTGCCTCAGCCAGGGGGAGGGCAGCCAGGGAGCACATCCCTAGGAATGGGAACAGGCTGAGGCCACGCTATGGGCCCACAGACTCAGCAGTGCCTATGATGGGGCAGGGCAGGATGGTAGGGAGCTGAGGCCAGCCCTGCTCTGGAGTTGATGGAGCAGGGTCTGATGGCCACAGGGGACTGACTTGGGGTCCTGGGCAGGGTACAGGGAGGTCCTTGAGGGCCTGGGCACAGTGAATCCTGTGAATACCCTCAGGCCCCTCACAATCCCTTTTCTAAGACATTGCTTTCCTAGGCACCTAATTTTTAAGTACAATGTTAATTGTTAATTCCCAGGTATATTAGCTTTTACTTGCTCTATTAAAATACAACTTGTTCAATACGGCCTTTGATGTCAATGATCCACAGCATTCTGTAAAAGTATTGTGTCCTTAGTATTTATTACTCCATTAATCTTTGTATCATCTGTAAACATCAATAATAAGAAAAAGCTTCTTACTCAATAAAATACTGGTAAAATGTATAGAAATTGTGTTGGATTTACAAACCTTCTCAGCAGGACCTCGATAGGTGCTGAGTTAGTAGGCCAGCACTAGCAGATAGAGAAGTACAGAGAGAAAAGAAAACTTTTCTCCTTCCTTTAATGTTTCCAGTAAGATATTGTGCTGTGTTCACAGGGAGTGGAGTTTGGCCACAGATTCCTCTGTCAGCTTATGGAGCATTTAAGGACATGGGACCCATTGTCTTAAATGGAGACTGAAAGTAAGGTGCTCCATACTTGTAGTGCTGGGTGGTGCCAATGCATGGCTGTGTTTTGAGGCAGTGTAGTGCTCAAAACCAGTGAGTGAGTGGGAGTGGGATGATGATGATGATGATGATGATGATGATGATGATGATGATGATGATGATGATGATGATGATGATGATGAAACAGTGTCAAGGACCTCGCTCTGCAAATTTACAGTTCTGGATGACTCTGCTTGCAAGGTCAAATTGTGACATGTTTTAACCATTCTCTAGAATGATGTAGGAGAATTTATATTTTAAATCGTAAGCTAGAAAGTTTTATTTTATTCTGTTATTTTGTGAACTCCTCTGTCACATGCCTAGCACCTGCTCACTGCAAGTCGCTCTTGTTTCCAGCACTTTGCAAAACCTTTAGGTGTTCTGAAGGATGATAGGATTTCCTTTTTTCAGTTTTTTTTTAAGCTATTAAAGCTGCTTTAAACTACTGGCCTTATTTGATAAGAAGTCCTGCTGTCACATGTTTTTGGCTTTTCTAAATCAAATAGAACACACAGAGATGAGCTGTACTTGGGGACTGAAAGAACAAACAGTTCATCTTGTGAACTGAAATGTCTGCTATGAAAATATGAGCATCTTCAAGACACAATAAAGTGCTAGCAGTAGTGGAGCATTAAAATGGATGTGAATTTATATAACTGTTTGCCTCTGTCTTTTTCTGTTCTGTCTCTTTGAAGGTAGATAGAAATGTAAGCACATAAAAGTGGGCTAAATTAATGAAAACCATGCGGAGTAGAATATCTGCATTTCTACTCACGTGTCGTTGGGATGGAAAGCTTTATTTAAGTACACCTTTGTCTCTTACCTAGACAAGTGGGATAAGTCTAATGAGTGTGAGCAGACATTGCTTGTATCTGTATAAACCCTATCAGTGCCTTTTGTCAGGCAGAAAAATTATGATAAAAAGGAAAGAAGATTAGCCTTTGACAGTGACAATTCTCTGTAAAAGACTTAATAGTCATTGATGGTGTTTAATGTGTAACATACTGGATAACATTTACCTTTGTGATGAAACTTCATAAGGAAACAAAAGCATTGGCTTAGCGGGTTTTAGCTGTAGTTGGACATTATGTGCTACAGAAATCCCAGCAGAGCCCACTGTTCGAAGAGCTCATTGTTATTCAGTTTGTTAACATGCCAATGATCAAAGATATGCAGGCTAAACCACTCATTTATTCTAATTAAAATAACTGTTTCAATCTGTTATAGGTTTTATCCTTATAGTGTGTATATCTAGCAAAATAGTAATCGGTAACCTTAAAGTGTTACAGCAAATGGCATAGTGCATTCTGTCCCCAGGGGCACTGTGATTTGATGCAGAAGGACCAGCATTTTAAGAGCAGTCCAGTTTTTGCTTCTCACTTGTAATAAAAGTGGTGGCCATTTACTGAGGAGTGAGCTTCTGGCAGTCATCCAGGTAGCTTGGTACTTTATTTTGTATTACAGTTGAAAACAATGACTATAACAAAAGGGACTAAGCAGACTGATGTATGCCTACTTTAGGTTTTCTTTAATTTCAGAAAAGCATGCAAAGGCTGGCTTAGTGTGATAATCTTATTGATTTATTCAAATAAAAACCGGCTCTGTGGTAGTTGGAGAAGATGGTTGGTAGGTGGACAAACTGAATGACTTCTTTGCTTTGGTCTTTACTGCTAAGACCAGCCTTCAGGAATCCTTGATCCTGGAGGCAAGAGAGAAAGTCTGGAGAAAGACAGACTTTCTTATGATTGAGGAGGATTGGATTAGAGATCACTTAGGTAAACTTGACAACTACATATCCATGGGCCCTGATGAGATGCACCCATGAGTGCTGAGGGAGATGGTTGATGTTATTTCTAAACCACTCTCAACCATCTTTGAAAGGAAGGCCAGTGGTGTCCCGGGATGCATTAGAAAGAGTCTGGCCAACACATCAGAAGAGGTGATCCTGTCCCTCTGTTCAGGCCTGGTGAGGCCACATCTGGAGTACTGTGTTGAGTTCCGGGCTTCCCAGTTCAAGAAAGACAAGGAACTACTAGAGCAAGTTCAGAGGAGGGCTAAGAAGAGTTAAGGGGCTGGGGCATCTCTCTAATGAGGTAAGACCAAGACAGCTGGGAACCTTTAGGCTAGACAAGACTTAGATGCATTGATGATGATCTCACCAATACATATAAATATTTTAAAGGCATGGGGCTAGACTCTTTTCAATTCTTCCCAGCAACAGGTCAAGGACCAATGAGCACAAACTTAAACACAGGAAGCTCCATTCAAATATAAGGAAAACCTTTAATGTGAGGGTGACAGACCACTGCAACAGCCTGCCCTGTGATGTTGCAGAGTCTCCTTCCCTGGAGATATTTACAACCCTCTTGGACACATTCCTCTGCAACTTGACATAAGTTAGCCTGCTTTAGCAGGGAGATTTGACTAGTTATCCAATCCAGCTAGGATCTCCAGATGTCCTTTCCAAGCCCAGGCATTCTGAGATTCTCTGATTCTGCATGTTGATTCTTGGTACATTTTATTTTCTGTATGTCATATCCTGCAAATTAGTTGTATTTAATTTAAATTAACTGAACTTTTAGAATTGCGAAGTAATTGTCTTCCTTATAGTGAGAGAGGTGCTGGCACTGAACTGACTAGCTTGCTCAGCAGTTTGAGCTGAGCAAAATATTCAACCAATTGCTTCAAAATAAAGAACTGATGAATGTGCATATTCTTTTCCATTTTATATCATCTCTTACACTACTCACATCTCAGAACCAACCTCAGAAACTGTAATTAGATTTAAGAATGATAAAGTGATAGAATCTGCCTTCTTTAAGAACCTCAATTAAGTTGTATGATTAAAGTTTTGCACTGGTAAAGGTTCAGCTCTTAAATCTTTGTTTGGGGAGGACTGCTTTTTTTTTATTTTCTGTATCCAAATGACAGTTATTGCATGGTGAAATGGACAAGGTATGGTGGTGATCCTTTCACTGGAAAGCAGCAACTGAAACTACCACAACCATTGTGAAAGTTTTCTACTACACAGCTTTCACTATGCAGGAACTAGACCAAGTGTCCTCAGAAAGTCAATGTGGTTCTTTCCAGCTTGGAGTGAAAGCAGCAGCAATATAACATTTATGATAAGACAATAGTGCCTGTTCACACCTGAGCCTGCATCTCACCTAGGTGAGATGCATTACCTAGGAAGTGCAGCTGGGTATCAGTCTCAGCTGTGAATTCATAGTCTTAGCTGCCATCTCCAGTGCAGGAAGCAAAGCAGGAATACTCATATACTTGGGCTATGGACTCAGCTGTGAAGCTGCAGTTACAAGCTGAGGTAGCTACAAGCAGATTTCTGACTGCTGCTGCCTGTAAGCTGGGAAGCTGAGTCAATATCAAGACATTACATCGATAATATGGAATTAAAATGTTCAGTTGGTGAATTAGGGTGCAGACTTGAGACAAATATTAAGCCATAGCCTATTTCCTGTCCTTGGCTGCATCTGGGAAACAGACATGAATAATAGTCATAACTGCAGCAACTGTTGGGATAGCTGTCTAAAATAAAAGTGTCACAGTGACTGAATTGGAAGTATGAATTGCTTTATTGATCTTTGTTAATGCACTTTTTTTTTTTCTTTTTTTAAACAGAGAGTTGATAATTCTCCTTTCATCAGGAAGAAAATGCTGGTTGATATGTTACTCTTCTACTGAGATTATTTGTCTTTCTTCAAAATAAATTTTCTAAATACCTGTCTAATGTCTAAAACTAAATATAAACTACATTTACACATCTATAAAAGCAAGGTCAAAGCAATAGCTTGCTGTATTTGCCATAATGAGATTTGTAGGAAAAAAAAAAAAGATGTCTAACACTATTAACAGTGTAAATTTCCCTTTATTTCTGAAATTCCAATTTTTTTTTTCATTTTTCCTTTCCCTGCTCTCTCAAACCCCACATGGTTTTCTAATCACATTAGGTGAATACTTACTTTTCTTAATAGCAAAGTATAAATAATACTTGTATTACATATATGAAGTGCCACTGAGAACTAATTATATAGAACTCAGATTTACTTCAATGGCAGAGATAAGCTGAGTTCCTTCTTTTAGCTAATGTTATGAAACAAGAAAGATTTTATTTGTGACAGAGACTCTTGTTCCTCAAACATTATTTCTCTGCCCATATTCCAGCATAGAACATATCTGTGAAATAGAATTTATATTCAATTTCCTCCTGCAGTGGCTTACCTCTCTCTTGTAGTTTTGTCACAACAGGTGGTGGGGAAAAAAAACCCAACCAAATGAACATTCAAAGAAAAGAAAATCCTGAAGACCTGAAAATAAGCCAGAACAAAAATATAGCAATGTTATTTATTTTTACAGTGTACTGTGATATAAATAAACAGTAAGAATGAATGATGGGAATAGGAACAATATATTAAGTAAGGACAGGAACAATTTAAAAGCACTGCTTCTTTCTCTGAAAAGCAAATCAGTCTTACTTTTCCCTGACTTTTTCATCTTTTCCCTTCTTCTCACCTTCCTTCACCACACAAGCTTTCCACCCCATCAGTTAGGCGAGCAGCTGAATCAGCTGTTGATTGGGATAAACATGAAGTGAGTGATTAAAACTTAGCAGTGAGCAGGAGCTCACTGGTTGGCCATTCAGAGATTAGTAGATAGAAATAGAAAAGCAATCTCTTAAAATTATAATGAGAGAGAAAGTGTTTATAAGTCATGAAATGATAATTGGGAGATGCTTATGGTTTTACAGCTCCTGATGGCAGCTTGGAACATATTATGCCAGAGCACCTCAGAACTGTCCAGCCTGAGGTCTTGCTTTAGCAGTTTCTCTACATTATTTTGCATTATTACTCTTAAGAGGCAATATTAGTCACACAGGTGTTAAAAAGAAAGGAGTAATGTAGTCACAGAGAGTTATCAGCTGTGTTTTCCTTATATCACTGACTTGCCACTACTCAATCATCACCCTATCTTCCTTAAGCATATGAAGACCTCAGGCTCATATTTTTATGTTCTAACTTATAAAGATTGTGGGTCAATGCAAATAAATTCTCAAAGGATACACTGTTCATATTCTGTACATTTTATTCTGGACTTGTTTTAGCTTCACATTTTAGATTAAATGCCTGTTACTGGTTACAATGCATTGGGAATATGTCTGTGGTAATAAGTGAAGTGTCCCCATAGAAGCAGATGCATGGACTGAAACAGCTGGTGTTAAGTACTCTGTGTCCTCACTGAACATGTTTTAGGGTGTGTATTTGTGCTCTTGAGAGTAGCTCTGGTTTGATCATGTGGACTGAGTACCCATTACTGCTGTCTTAATTTAATCCAAGAAAAACTCTGTGTGCTCTAGTAATTCTCTGTGCTGTGAGTCAAAGAGCAGTAAATGGGAAATTCAAGAGATTCCCTTCAAAAATGTACTGCATACCACAAGTAAATGCTAATGTAGATGTTCCTTACTTAAAATACCTAATTAAGACTAGATGAATAAATACTTAATAGTTAAATCTTGACTAATATTGAAAAACTACTTAATAAGTAGACCTCTTAAAACCAGTAGTGAGACTGCTTCACAGGGAAGTGCTTCACAGTATGAGTAAGAACATTAAAATCTATCTTAAAGTAGTAAATTTTAAACAGTGTTCAGGATCCGTAATTGATGGACTCATTTGCAGACCAGAATTAAGATATGAGCTTTTTTCATGTTAAGAAAAGAAAAAAATAAACTGTTTCGATGTGTTCTTTATGACTTTTGTTCATAGATTTATACTGCTTGTCTGGAATGCAATAGTTTACTTACAGTTAATGCAAACTTAAGAAAAAAAAAAGGCATCCCAATGTTAAACATTCATGAAAAAGGCTGGCTGCTGATAGGCATTAACATAGTGGTCATTAAAGTGTACTTTGAAGGTATGTTCTCCAAAGCAGAAGGTTTAGGACATTTAAGCTTACAGCAAATGGCCAGTGGCAAATAAAAGATTTGTCTTGTAACAGTATTTTTAAGTCACTACTCAATGCCAAGCAAGGTTGACAAGAATAATAATATATAAATCCTTTTTAAAAAGTAACCCCAAAACTCAAGTGTTTAATTATTTATCCAAGTAATATTTTCCTTTCGAACTCATCCAGGGGCTAAGAGCCATTAGTTAAAGCATCTGACAGAAACTCTTCCTAAAGGATTAATGAAATGAACTCTTCAGCAGTTTGTGAAAAAGGAATTTTACACTAGTAGATTAAAGAAAACAGACATGTAAAGCATACTGAGTCACTTAGAAAGAATAATAATTACACTAAGGTTTCTTCCATTCCTCCTTTCCCTGTACACTGCTTTGGAGTGATAAGTGATATATCAGTCTAATCCAAATGGTAATTAATGTTACATGTGAAAACAAAATAATTTTCAGGCTAAGTTTGATACCTTTATTCATTCTTTGTTCACCACCCAACATATCTGTGTATTTTATATATACATATGCATATATGTATATTGTGTAAAAGCTAACTAGTTAATATTGATTAATAAGGTACTGCTCACTCTAAGGAAAAATATCATAATTATGGACCTGTTTGGTATTGTCTTTCTCTTTTTCTGACTGTTAAGGTGTTCATGAATTGTTTGTACAGAAATATTTCACAGTGTGTGTGGCATGTGTTAGGTATTAAAGTTCTGTTATTGCCATTTGTTAGAAACTTTTTCCAACATTCTGTATAGTCAGCAAACAATTTTAAAAAAATTAGATACCCTAAATTATTTTTGAAAATCTATTCTTGTGCCCATTGGTATTTCTTGAAGACTAACATCTTTAAGAATTTAATCCAGAGAGACTTCGCCAAGCCATTACTGGAAGAGAAAGGACTTAAACACAGATCCTAGCTTTATGCCCCACCCTTTAGATAATTTCTTTACCCTTCCAGACTTTCTGTGGTCACAATTCTTATAAATGTCAGTGGGAGCAAAATTACTAGTGTTAGAGTTATGAGCCAAGAGTGAGGAAAAGCTGACTTAGATAAATTTTATTTTGCACTCTTGCAAGCCAATTTTCAATAATCCACTTTATGGCCCTCTACACCCTGTTGAATTGTGGGATAAAAAAGTGCAACTGACATAATTCTGAACATTGCATCTAAAGGTAGATTCTCATTTGGAGAGAGGTGAAGTAGAAAGTCAAAATTAAATTGGTTTGGTTTATTTCAAGCCTCAGGAGCTCTAATGGCATATGCCATTTCACCTAAACAGGTATTTTTAGTGTTTCATATAGAATCAAAAAGTGTGCATTGGAGTTCCTATCTATTGTGGAATTAAATCGACATTTTCACTTGGGTATACTCCAGGAGTGAAATTATGGCCCCATTCAATCTGATGGAACTTTTTGCAATTGACTTCAAGAGGGACTAGGACTTCACCCCAGGAGTGTACTTTCAGGCTAGCTAACATCTTTTTTTAATGTACCCCCTACACAGCCTATTAAATATTCTTGTCATTACAGAATACAGAAGAACCCATTTTCCAATTTGTCTCGCTCTGACGAGCACTGTTTCATAGAGCTCCTCTCAACCCCTGTTGTTTCCTACTTACTAGTTAGAGCATGAAAAAGCCAGTGGGTCAGAGGTTGCTTTCTCAGTCATCACGTATACCTTCTAGCAGCTAACGGAGCATGAAGGCTTCCTAACGGGCAACCTGAATTTAGTTACAGGCTTTTGACATACCTGGTCCATCTTTTATTTGGAGGTTTTTATTGTAGGCATGGTTTAGTAAAAAAGCCCCATGATTTGAAACAGCTGGCCTATGGAAGTCACAGAGAGAGAAGGCACTGTGAGAAAGGACAGGAAAACAAGGTTCTGAGCATCTCTTATGCAACCACAACAGAAAGAAAAAATATCCTGTGTTTTAATTACTATATCTTTTGTCACTCCTTACAAAAAAGCCGCTTTAAATTTGTAGTGGATTTCAATAACCCTGAAAACAGATTATCTTTGTACATGCATAGAAGCACCCCAGAGTCTGTGTGTGCTGCCATCTCTGCAACAGTGCTCTGGCTGCTGCTGTTCCACAACACTGCCTACAGCTAACTGGAAGACAGAACTCAAAGAAAAACACATAAAACCGGTTATTTTCACCCAACAGTGTTTATTAAGGGATACAGGAGGGCTGGATTTCATCACAATTAAATTTGAGATGATAAAATATGACAGCTGAAAAAACACTGAGGCTGACTGAAAGTTTTTTGTGTGAAGGATCTAATCTGCCAAGAGCTCAAAGAGATTTTCTTTGGATTTAATGGGAAAACTTAGGAGCCTCCCCTGACGTAGTTAGTTTAGTGAACATTTATCTTCCACCTAGATATTTATGATAAAGAAATGTTTCAGTTTCTTTGTGCAAATAGAATGAAAATCAAAATCTTAATGATAAATTCAGGGGTGCCCAAAGTCTGAATTAACTATCTGTTTACTTAATTGTAACCAAGAAAATATATGATCTTCTGTTCATGTAATATTTTAATCACACAAAATACATCAAGAACCATATAAATTTTAAAAAAAAAAACACAAAAAAATAACAGATGCAGTCTCATGAAGACTCAATTATTTGCTTGATTTTCATGCAGACATTCAGGTATAGAATCCCATGTGACCAAATGCCAGGAATTAGATTAAGTTCTATAGGTTACATTAAACATACACTTTTCTACAAAATCACTCTCAATTTTCTCTGATATAACTTTGTGCAGGCCTGCACTCTCTTTTACTACTTGTGCAGATAAAAAGCTCTGCTTAGTGCTTATCTTCAAAGCATTTTACAAACAAAGCATTCTCCTAACTGTATTAAAATATGTGATGTGGTTTGTTCAGTTCATTCAGCAATCATTTTTTGAGCCTGAAGTGATTTTGCTTAATTTGAGAAGGTTAAGGGACTTTTTATGTATAATAGAGAAGGCTAATATAAAACATTAGTATGGGCCTGATCCAACAAGAACATAAAAAAACCCCTCTATGCCTTGCATATCTAATGCACTTGACAGTTTTTAAGCTGACTTACTCAACATACTGTATTGTTGCTATGGTTACTCTACAGTACACATGGCCTCTATATATATATATATATATGTGTGTATAAAGACCACTATATCCTTGCATCATAGAATTTCATACAGTTTATCTTTTGGGATGCTCTACTTCACTGATTGAAAGCTTTTTAATGTATATGTACAGTATTCATGAAGAAAATAAAAGCCTTTGCTTTCCTTCATTTGTATTTAAGAAACATCAGAAACCTCAAATGCTATTGCAAATTCACTGTGTGAGTGCCCATATAAATATATATGTAGTAAAAATATATTTATTCTTAAACACTTGACCAAAGGGGAAAAAAAAAATATTGTAGAGGAAAAATATTTACATACCTCTTTTACATCCGGGTTGAAAGACTGGTTCATTCAATGAAATATCATGTTAAGGATGTGTTATTTCATTCTTGTTCACTTTTGTTCCCAAAAAGAGTTACCAGAAAAGTGAGCTACTGTACTGGGTATGTGATTGGGTGTGTTTGTTTATGGTTTTTAGAATTGATTTTATTTCTAGACTCCTATCTAGTAGACTCGCTATTACACTTAATTTTATAGCACAAATAAGCCATATTTGTGTTTTGCCTCTAAAAACCAAAATTAGAAGAAAAGCTTTTAGGATTGCTTTTAGGATAGCTTGTCTGGGAACAAGATCCTAATAAGGTTCAGTCTAAGCACTTTTCAAGAACATAATTTCAGCAACTTCAATCCCTTCTGTTTTCATTATTTATCACATTTTAGATAAATGCAAAGGGTGAGATAAATTAAAGATAACATCACAGTGATTCTCCATCCAAAGGGTAGCAGTTGGATACTTGAACTGAAATACTTCATTGGCAGTGCTAACAGGTCAGGCTTTGGCTGTATTGGTCTGTTTAGTGTCTATGTAGTTAATTAACTGGTTTTATCATAATTTAAAAGATAAAAGACTAATTCAGTTGCTGTTGTTGTAGTGAAAGAAAACTGGCTGTGTTGAATATATGGATGGGTGATTATATCACAGTGCTGAAAGCCAGATGGGACCAGAAAGGCACAGGACAATATTTGTAAGCAATGCAAAGCTATCCTTTTGCACTAAGAGCTAAAGCAGGGATTTGCCTCTCCAGTAGGCGGTCATCCATCACCTTTTATAGAGATTCCTTTTGTATGCATCCACATTTTCAAGATTTATTGTGAGTGTACAGAATTGGGTAGGAAACAGAATATAATTAGACTGTTCTTTGGATATGCAAATTCTAATCATAGATTTCAAAGGACTCTGAATCATTTCCAACTTGCACTTACCTTTCAGTGCTACAGAAACCTATTTGCAATCAGAGCTTAGGCAGGTCTCAGCTGCACGACCTTCTGTAGTAGCTATTATTGGTTTAAATAAAATAAAATTGTTTTCAGTAAAATTTACAGAGCTAGTTTTATACATTCTTTTGTTTGCCACTACATTTACTGTGAACTTTCCAGTATGGCTAACTATCTGGTAGAAATATTAGTTAATGGGATAAAAACAGTAAAGGAATCAGTTTAAAAATCAGCTGTCTCACAGGGATTTGGATATCATCCTACTGAAAAACATGTTCAGTGTATGTTCTTGAGATATTTCTATTGGTGGCTAAAACTGCAGCCACCAATCAATTTTCATTCTCAAAGCATTTCTCATATACCTTAAGTGCTCAAAAGGGAAGGGCAAGTATTTTCCATCCATCCCCATGTCTTTTCAAAGCTAGATTACCTCTGTTGTCCCTTAATGATTGTGTCCTGCAATCATTACAATGAAGAAATGGCAAGTAATGAGGCATGTGAACTACGAAGAGTAGGATACTCAGCCTTTCCAGGGAGAAGTTAAATTCCCAGTTAGAGAAATTAGAATATTCTTGAAGGCCTAGAAATATTTTTAGTAGGTTGTAGAACAGTGACTGAAAAGAATAATTGAATATTCTTATAAAGATTGTAGCCACTTTCTGCTTAATCAAAATGGTTCATCTACCTTTTTTCCTGTATTTCATTGCCATTGCTCATTTGGTTGTACCAAATGAGCTGTCTTTTTCCCGTCTTTATTATATGAAAATAATTTTCCCATCTTTATTATATGTCACTCATCATTGTCTTGTTTTTCCAGGGTAAAAATGACTGTACCATCAAAACTATAGAGATTTACAGATTAAAAGATAAGAATCATTATTATTTTAAAAGTAAATTTTTGTAGTATCATTGTTTTAAAGATAGGGTGATAGCCTCATACACATGGCATTCAAAATATGTTTATAGTTTTTAGTTTTTTAATGATGTTTCTGGACAATATTTAGCACTGACTATGGACTAACTTGTGTGGGTTAAACATAACCAATTCTAACATTATGATTACATGTTCAAGTCTGCAGCCAAAAATCTAGCTCAGTTTCTCCTTTTGAAAATAGGATTCAAAAGAGACATAATTTAACAAATATTTGTTTTTCCATATCCAAGTGTATATGAATATGTTAAGGAAGAGTGACCAACGTTTGCTGTTGTAACATTGGAAGTAGTCTCAATTGTACAAATATGTTGTATATGTTGACCTAATCCACCCCAAATATCATGCATTACTCTATATGTCATTAAAGCATCTTTTAGGATCTGAGTGTTAGCATTTACTTGTCATAAATCTGCTGAAATTTACTCCCCTAAGATTAAATTTCATCAATCCCATGCTATGGTTAGATACCTTTATACCTCTGAGTGACTGTGCCAGTGTCTCTGGCTATGTATGTTACAGAGTGAAGGGAGGGCTTTATGTCCCAAACTTTACTTCATAGTGGGCATCTGCTGTTTCTGACCATTGTTTCCTGTAACACAGATGTGGAAATTCTGAAAGCACCTCCAAAATACTTTGGAGTTGCTGTGCAGCCTGGGCTCTTCTGTGCTTGGCTGTGATCGTCCTTGGTCAGCACAACTGCAGAAACATGCTAACATGCTCAGGATTTTAAGGAACTTGGGCTATGGGCATTTCTGAACATACCCTTGTGCATTTCTGATGTATGTAGTGGGAAAATATAGCCCTAGAAGTTGGCATGTATGCTCCTCAAACGATTGGCAGGCAGCATATGTCTTAGTTCCCCTTCTACAATGCTGTATAACAAAGAAAGGGAAGGTAATCAATACTCAGAATTGCAACAAAAATCACAGATGGGCCCTTGGTACTTCTTTCACCTAAAATTGTGGGTAAAACACTTTCTGACTTATCTGCTTTGTCTAAAAAGTGCTTTGGTTCAGGCTAAGTATCTGCAGTAGACAAGGACAACAGTGAGAGGAAGCAAAAGTGATAACCAAGGACATTCTGTCTATTATTATATTATACTGAACTGTCAGGAAAAATTAAATCAAAAGGTTGTCTGATCTCAGAGGAGAATCACACAGAACTTCTGCTAACATATATGCTATTCTGCCTTATTTTTTACTTTAATCAACTTTTTTTTCTGTGCTCTCAATTTTCAACTGTTATTCAGGACTGACAAATGGTCAAACATGACAGATGCAATTTCAAACATTGAAAGGCTAAAATCTTTTCAGAATGTTTTAAGGCATCATATTTTGTTCAACATTGGTTTAACTGCCTCATGAAGTTCAACAAGAGCAAATACAAGATACCACATGTGAGTCAGGGCAATCCGAAGCACAAATACAGGCTGGGGAGAGAAGGGATTGAGAGCACTCCTGAGAAGAAAGACTTGGGGATGTTGGAGGATGAAAAGCTTGAGACCACCTAGTCAGTGTGGGCTTGAAGCCCAGAAAGCCAACCATATTAAACTGAAAGAAGTGTAGCTAGCATGTCAAGGGAAGTGACATACTTCCCTTCTGCCCCTCTAATCCACTCTTGTCAGACCCCACCAGAAGTGCTGTATCCAGTTTTGGGGCCCCCAGCATAAGAAGGACCTTGATTTCTCAGAGTGAGTCTAGAGGTTGGCCAAAAAGATGATCAGAGGGCTAAAACACTTTTCCTGTGAGGACAGGCTGAGAGAGCTGAGGTAGTTTAGCCTGGAGAACAGAGCACTCCAGGAAGACCTTATTGCAGCCTTCTAGTACCTAAGAGGGACCTATAAGAAAGCTGGAGAGGGACTCTTGACAAGGGTATATGGTGATAGGACAAGGGGCAATGTATTTGAACTGAAAAAAATTAGATCAGCTATAAGAAAGAAATTCTTTACTGTGAAGGTGGTGAGACACTGGAACAGGTTGTGCAGCAAAGCTGTGGATTCTCCATTCCTGGAAGTGTTCAAGAGCGGGTTGGATGGGACATTGAGCAGCCTGGTCTTGTGGAGGGTGTCCTTACCCGTGGCAGGGGGGACTGGAACTAGATGACTTTTAAAGTCCTCTCCAATCTATACAATTCCATGGTTCTGTGATGATTCTGTGCTGTAACAACTAAACTATTGTCACAGTACAACTATTAGTTGAGAGCATGTTCCAGTACAAAACATTAGTGTGAGTTTTAAATTCTGCATTAATCCAGTAAAAAAAAAAAAAAAAAAAAAAAAAGAAAATGTATCTTGGTTAGTGCTGGGCATTCAGAGAATCTTTCAATAAAATATTTCTAATAGACATAACTAAGTGCTATCAATCATTGCTGTAGAACTTCAGAAAGTCAAAATTTGATAAAGAGTGTTATACAGTGAAGATTTTTTAGGTTGAGTAGTGTCAGCAAAGGTGCCCTCTTCAAAGTCAGGAAATTTTGAATGGCTGTTTCAGGATAGAAGAGATAGCATTTAAAATGCACTTTGGCTGCTTTCTGAGTTTTATGCGACCCTTCTGTGTCTTAAATAACATTGCTATACCTTCCAAGTGGTACCAGCCTCATTCTGTATTCTCAGTTATGTTGCAGTATTATTATGTACTTTGCTGATGTCCGATTGCAAACAACCATTGCTAATCGGCTTACTTGAGCTTCCATATATAACTTTTAAAGAGCTTATGAAGGTAACCCATTGAGATTAAGAAGGCATAAGGCCTGTTGTTTTCAGGTGCCTGACAGGGAGATGGAAATGAACCCACCTTCCCATAGAGTGCAGCAAAAGTAGAGCAGCTTTCTATCAGTAATTCTGATTTATCTTTAGTGTGTCAGATTCAGCACTTTATCATCAAACTCACTGTCTTATCACTGCATAGCATTGTAATAGGGATAACCCAAAAACTGAGTTGCAAGAGGTTCAGAGGTTTAATATTTGGTTAAATATGTAGCAGTATGTTTTTCCCTGTAGTGATTTAAGGTTGCCCTTTACACAATTTAAAAAAAAACCATTGATATAGTAATAAGTATTTAGGAAACAAATGTGACATTAAAAACATAATCAGTGTTTCCTTTAGAAAGACAGTGTGAAAATACTGAAGGTGAGGGAGGAGAAAACAAAAACATTTTCTGAAAATCAGTTTCCACAATGATTATACAGATGGTGCAAACGAAACAGTGATTATATTTCAAATATTTCAGTAAACGTGTTTGATACTTTTCCCCTAGTATACACTCTTTTGGATTACAGTGCAAGAAAAAAACACTGAAATGGTATCATTTTACTACATAAAACCTACAACATCCTTTGTGGAGTTATTATTGAGAAAAGACTAAAAATATTTATAAATTTAACAAAAAGGTAATGTGAAAAAATTATACTTAAATGACACTTGGAACAGTTTAGTTTTCTGAAAACAGACAAATTTCTTAGTGTCTTTATCTTATTCCAAATTGTGCATTTTCTCTGCACATGGGGTAGTATTTAAGAAGCTAGTATATTTACTGCATTCATTTTAATGTCTTTGGTGACAACACATTTTCTCAGAAAAATGATTTATACATGCAAATATCAAAATATGTTTAATACTTAATACAACATTGCTGGGCTTTGATTGTGTAAATATGTGTAATTGTGTAGATGTCTGTCTATAATATAATTAAGAAGAAATACTCATTCTCAAAAAAATTTAAACTGGAGTATTTGGGCTTAAAGAAAGGCTGTTTTGCACAGCATTAAATTTTTTCAGCACAATTTAGGAATATAAGCAATCCCTCCCTACACACACACAGTTGTTTGGTAACATCAATATATTGCCACATAGACTTCCTGTATTGTTTCTGTGTTTCTGGCTTGTATACATGTAGTCACGCTAACTGGAGTGCCAGCCATGTCAGCACAAAGCTCAGAGAAAACTCAGTTACCTTCTTCTTTGATGTCCTTCCTCTGTCTAACCAATTATCACCAGAGTAAAACATAATTTTTCCTCCTACCCATGAGGCATATGAATGCATCAGAGTAGGTTACTTCTGTCTTTCCTGTCGCCTCAAGTTTGAGGTGCAGACAGTGATATTCAGGTGTTCTGAAATGATGCCAGAAATTTTGGTTTGAAAGGCCAAATGAACTGAATTTGAGCTATGTTGAGAAAGTAGTTTTTAAAAAAGGTAAGAGGAAGGAGTAATCTCCTTTCTAGCACACCCATATGTGGTATGTCCACTGAATGTGTCTGTCTGTCTATTCACCTTGTAGTACTGATTGGTGCAAATTTTCCAAGTTTAACATCTTTGCTGCAACAACTGTAATAGTACCTGCATCATCCATTATGTGTCAACATACGACATGTGCCAACAAGTGACATGTGTCTTTTGCTGTGTTAAAAGGAAAGGAAATTGTTTTTGCTTTACATAAGGAAGTACTTTATACTAACAAAGTTAAACTTTCTGAAGAGAACTTAAGGAAACATAGATAGCACGATTGAAGTTTTAATTTCTGTGTATCTCCAGCTCATCCGTGCATGTTGATTAAGCCTAAGGAGACAATAAAACATGGCTGCATGAAAGTAATGTTTGATGTCTGATTGTTTCTAAGATATCATGAAAGGAAGATTATTTTTTCTCTATGGATTTTTTTTGTTGTTATGTAAATAATTGCCTTCCTCTTTATCTGATCAAATCCAATTACCTCAGATCTCCCAATGCCCAAGAGCTTTTTGCTCTTTGTTTTTAAATATTTCTCTGTATTAAAACATTTTAACTCTTCAGCAATTGTCTCCTGTCTCCTCTACATTTAACAAATCTTGAAATTTTGCTGCTGAATTAAAATCTTTAATACAAACCTTTTGAGTCTAAACGTGCTTTATTTTCTGGTAGCTAAAGAAACTGTAGGTAAGAGATTTAAGTTCCCTTTTTTTCTATTTTGTATTATTCCCTTAAGTAACTAAGCTTGTAGCCCCCACTGAGAAGTCTTACCAATAAAAAGAAGAAAAGCACAGACATCCAAATTTAATTTCCAAGAGTCACTGCAAATTTTTAATGTTGTCTTTTTAAAGAACTAACTGAAAAGGTTTTTTTTGTTTTATTTTGAACGGGTTTTTTTCTCTTTCCCCCCCATACTAAAAAGAACTTCTCAGCTGATCAGCTGTATCCTGCTGATGGTGTCTTGAACTGTGGGCAAGACCCCAGAAAAGCCCTGTAGCTATATGAGATGAAGGTAACTGCTTTGGGAGCATCTAGGAAATAATGTCTCACATTAAACACTTTAGGCTTGGCAGGTTCTGTAACTATTTAGGCTGAAATTTTCCATTCTGACTAGTCGTGTCAAGACCACAACTTGAAAAAAATCTGCCAAAATGGTTCAGCTGTTTACAGCAGCTAGGCTGCAGAAAAATGTGTTGCTTTTCAAAGCTAAATTGTAAGTGACCTTGAAACTTGGCAGAGGAGTGGCATTTATGTCATGAATGTTTCTTTTGCTATCCTGTGACAATCCAAGCAAATTTAGCCAAGTTGAAAAAGCACATATGTTCAGTAGATACTTACCAGAAGTTCACTACTGTTACCTCTAAAAAAAAGTCACTGAGTATGTTTTCATCTCTTACAGTTCCTATTGCTGTCTAGATGATGAGATGCTCTGCTTAAATACATCAAAAAATGCTTCATTCAGGTCAGAGCAGTAAGGGTGAAACTAATCGCACCTGCTGTGATCTGCTTTGAGTAAAGACTGGCTAGGAACTCAATTGGGAGCAAGGGAATTTATCTTACACCTGCTTTGTCCCTGTCCCACTCCCTTTTCTCCTCTCCCTCCACAATGTGGCTGAGAAAGCCAGCAAGCTCAGGTACATGGCATTTAAGCAGCCAGAGTGCTGCATTTGTAATAGGAGTTTGGGGATGGTTTCCCTGGATAAGGAGCAATCGAGAGAGAAGCTGGGGAGAGGGAGCAAGTGAACTGAATTAAATTGAATGAGGAATTATGGGACTCAGAAGTATACAGTTCCAGAGTAGGTGGAAAGAAAGAAGAATATAAAAAAAAGAGAAGGTTACTTTAAATAATGTGTAATAATGATATCTGACACAGGAAGCTGCAGCCTCATGATATTTTTTTCCAGAAACTGGTTGCTTTTGGTGCTATGTTTTCTCTAAATCACTCCTGTGTTGCTGTAAAGTTAAACTATATAGCTAGAATTTTCCATTTCCCTTAAGCAGGGTATTGGTTTCTTTGAAGAAATGGTGCATTTCAATCCTTTTCATTCTGTCAGTATCTGAGGAGTTGTTAACTTAGTTTACTTTTTCTCTGCCTTTCGGAATCTGACATGGATTTGTCCCATGTCTCCCAGAGGCTTCCGTGCGCAATTAGCCATTGGATTCACTGAGTAATTACTTCATTTTTCATGTAAAATGCGCTTGATTTATTGTGTACTTGGGAATGGAAGGCAGAGACAGGTCAACAACAGTTAGAGGAGATTAGCAGTGAGATTCTCTGCTGCTGTGGTAGCAGTCAATCCCTGGGGAAGCTGGCTGTGCGGAAGCAGTGCCACTCAAGCCTTGGCAGTGGCGCACCATTTGACTTTGCCACTCCTCGGTGGAATTAACATGAGTGACTGCCAGGCAGATTTTAATCCCTACCTAGCTACAGACGCCCGCAGATTGTGGAAATGGTGGAGGTGTTTAAAGAATGTGCTTGTAAAAAAAGCAGATGCCTTTTTCTCAATGGGAGATGTGATCTGTCTTAGAAGCTATCTGCCAGGCAGAGTGATTTCAGTGTACTGGCGGAAAAATGTAGACTGCCGTATCTTCTCAGACAGGTGTTATTTGTACTCACTGTTCTGGGTTAATGGCTTTTTAAATAGTGGTTTCAAAATAGTTGTGCTGTAAAAATTATATGGAATAATGTGACCTTTTTTTTCCATGAAAAATATAAAGCATGAAGGCTTTTTTTATTAAAAATGTGAGCTGCTGAATACATATATATGTATATATATATTTATATATATATATATATATATATATAAATATATGGTAGATTCTGATAAATAATATAATGAAAATAACTATGTAAAGGGTGCTCAAAAAATTTCAGTCATTATGGAACTCACCATATTTACTGTATTTTTTATATCAAATGTATCAGTGTTGGTAATTTTTATTCTTTTTTTTTTGTCATTAGTTGTTTTATTTTTAAATCTTTCTTAGAAGAATAGAATTATAAGGAAAATTGAATGACACTTTTGAAGATGAAGTTATTTAACCACAGACACAATTTACTAACAAGCAATAACAATTACTCCTTGGGAAATGTTATTGGAATTAATTTTTTTTAAAGATAGTGAGGAATTTTATGCATAGAAAAATGAAAAAAAAAGAGACTGGTGAATGTCTACTGCTTTTGTACAGGAGATAAAATAAGAGACTAAAATAGTACTGTTAAGCCTTAAAATTATTTTACGTTGGATGATTTTTCTCTGATAAGCTTGTGCTGTCAAGTTTGTTTCTCAGTATTCCTTTTATAAGAAACTAGTCAGAAATATTAGGTTATGGTGGTAGATACTTATGAGCTTTAAAAAGGTAATGAAGATAGTTTGTAACAGGATTTTTTTTTTGTTTGTTTGTCCTACCTTGGAACACACTTAATTTTTTTACTTTTCTTCTACCAACTTAATAATTCTAATCAATGTCGCAATAAAATACGTCATTGCACTGTGAAGGCTTTCTGCAATCACATGATATTCGTGATACACAAAAAGTTTGGTGTGTACGTATAAACTTAATATTACACAAAAGCTCCATTTAAGCATTAAGAAATGAGAAACTTATATGTACTGATTATAAAGAAGAAGTGAGATGATATGATTTTAAAACAGGGAACAGTTCAATACTGTGTATTCCAGTCTTTAACTAGCTTATACTCCAACAAGGAAGGGCAACTTCCTGTCCTAAGGACCATCCCCACCTTCTCGCCTTGAGAAGTAACCAGTAATTACAACATCTGTACAAGAGGATGACCAACTAAATCTCTCACCAGCACCTACTTACAGTACCCTGGGAGTGATTAAAAATTGTACAGGATTTATAGAATTACACAACAGAACTTCAAGTAATCACATACTTTCTGAAAGTTAGCCAGTTGTGCGAAGGAGTTTTGTCAGGAAGGCTTTATTGAGGATTGGTGGGTGTCTGTGCTGGCATGTAAACATGAAGCAGTCCTGTTTTGGACTGAGTAAATTCAGTAGTATTGTAGTGCATATCTACAGTCAAATAAGTGTATCTGCAATTTTCAGTGCCTAATTTTTTTTTTTTTTTTTGTTTTTTGTTTTTTTTCTCCAGTAATTTTTTGCATTTTTTTTCCTTTTANTTTTTTTGGTTTTGGTTGGTTTTCTCCAGTAATATTTTGCATTTTTTTCCATTTAAGGATTTTTTATAATTGTCTGTGTTTTTATAATTAACAAATGACAGAGTTAAAGCTCCTTTTTTTCTTCTTCTTCCCTTTATTCTAACTCCAAACTTTAAAAAAAGGAAAAAAAAATATACCCCTAAAACCAGATTCCATAAATTTATGTGACATAAAGCACGAAACGTACAAGATTGCTAAGTACTGTCAGTGAAAGTCTGTGAGTATAATTTCTGGTATGCTGATGGGGTTTGACTGTCTGATTTATGTGCAACAAATCCAGACAAGTGATTAAAGTGCAAATGTACCCTTTTCTTCTAATCTTATAACTTTTCAAATTTTCCTGTGCAGTAGAACAGAAAGACAAAACTTAATTCCTGTGTTAGTAGTGAAAAAACAGTAAAAAGTTTTAAAACTCCGAATTGTGAAGCCTGTGTAGAAAAACCTGCATGGTTATTGTCATTGTAAGATTTGGAGAAAGTCCATCAAGGAAAACAAAAGTCTCTTAAAATAATTTTAAAAGTCAGAGCTGTTCAATATTTGTGACTTTGTGGTATCAAAGTTACCAGTACCATGACTTTCCCATCTGATTATAGTAGGCATAGTAGGTGGTATCATCCAAGCAATGTAATTCCCTTTTTAAAATGTCACTTTTTTCTCACGCTTTTGCTCTAATTTGTGAAATGTAAGGTGTTGCTTGACTGATATGGAGAGAAGAGAGAAAGGAATAAAAATATAAAAATTCAAATAATAGTGAATATTGTTGGCCTAATCTTTTTATCAGCTTTAAACCAGTTTTTCTGGAGGTACTCTCTTCAAATCTATTCTTAACCTTTACCAGAATGTCTTAAAATTGATGCCAATTTTTTGGCTGATATTCTGATTTTGCCCAGTTTGGTCTGATACAGAAATCATTTAAATGCCTACATTCTCTGTTTTATATAAAATGATTGAATAGCATAACAGTTGATATAATTACTCATAGCAAATGTATATATCAGAGACAGTACTGGGTATTTGTAACTAATAAACAGGTTTTTTATTAGGCCAGTTTCAGACTATATGTTTCTAAAGTTCCCTATTCAGTAATTGGTAGGATAAATTTAGCTTTAGCTACTCAGTCTTTTTTTTGTAACATTTTCAGAAATAAGAAGTAAATCAAAAGAATCCCAAGTAAAAAAAAAAAAAAATCTCTTACTTATAAGGGAATTAAGAAACAAAAAAACCAAAATTTAAATACACACACTCTCCCCATTTCTTTAGAGTTTAATCATCTTCTGTGTTTACTGTTTCCTCAGTTATGTTGTTTGTTTTTATTTCCCTTTACTGCACTGGAGATCAGTGCAATTTTGGGGGAAAGTGAGATGCAGAGTATATTTGTTTCCTCTTCTTTGTGATCTTTGGCCAGCTTCCTGATGGGTAACTGTTTATCCTGTTCATATCAGTATTGGTGCACATTGGAGAGGTACCAGAAGACACCCAATTATATTGATTTCAAGGGTGTAGTCATGTCAGAGGCCTGATCTTAATCACGCTCTATTCCTTCATGATAAAAATAGTCAGGCTAAATTATTGCTACCTGAAATAGAGTAGCTAGACAAATATCTTTAAATTCACCTTTTTCCATCATCAATACAGTGTCTGCTGCAGGATAACTAAACAGATGAATCTAAGATTTTTCCTTTCCTTTATATTGTCTCAGATTGCTTTCTCTGTAGCTGATGTTTGTTTCAATTATTTTTATGCTTGAAATTTGTGTTTCTGCTTTTCTCAAGCTATTTGCGATTATCTTGAGCTGGAAAGGATGCTATGACCTTTCTTTTACTCAAAATTTCAGGGGCTAAACTTTTGACAAGGAAGAGAATGCAAGATCCATTCAGTGTCTTAGCAGCTATAAATTATTTTTTTTTATTTTTCAGTACAGGTTTCTAATTGTTAGAGTCTAATAATTTTAGACTTGGATTTTATTCAGTACATTTTGTTGCAGACATTTTGCTCAATGTGTGAAGTTATTCAAATGCTTATAGGACCCAAGAGTGAAAATATTGCTATTGCCTGATGATTAGAGCATCTACCCAGGAGATAAATATGCAACTTTCTTTTTTTCTTTCCATTAATTTTTAATTGTTTTTATAGAGTAAATTGACAGCACCTCCCAGAAATGTTTCTAGCATATCCTTTTGTAAAGAACAAGCAAACAGTCACATCTGTTCTGGCAAACAAGAAGCAAAACCTGGGTTCTGTGTGTTCTTTCAAGAATGAGCAGTTTCTAACCCTTTTCCTCCTTTTGACAATTTTGAAAATGCTGTGATTTATGACTTAAGTTAATCTGGTTTTTTAAAGGTTTCCATATAAAGACTTAATTTAACATGTTTTTAAGATTTTATATCAAAGAATATTAACTGTATTGCACGTGTCAGCAACACAGACATACATTCACATACATTGCCTGATTTGGTTTTGTTTCTTTCTTTATTTTGTTTTCTACATATTCCGAATTTTATAATCCTGTGTAAAATATCAGAGTATCTACAATTACTAGTGTAACAACTGTTTCATAGTAAGAAATTGGCCAGCTATTTTCAGGGTTGATTACTCATTTTCAGCATCTATTTAGAAGATTAATTTGTGTAATACTTTTTTGTATAGATCACTTTTGATTTACTAAATATAGCTTTTTGTACTTTTTCTCTAACTGATGTCAAATTGATTAGACACTAATGCCCTATTATGTCACTAGACTGTTTTCATCTGAGAAACAGAGGTAAGAGAGTCACTGAGAGCCCTCAGAGATTTCCAGCTGAAATGAGTTAACATCTGAAAACACTGCTAAACTGTCCTTACTTTCTATCCACTCTGCTCAATCATAAGAACTATTAACCTTTGATTAACCTTTGTGTTAAATATATATTTTCAAATTCCTTATATGCTCCCATGTGAACAGAAGACTAAATTTCAGCCAATAGTCACAAAATGTTTAATTTTCAGACAAATAATTTAATTTTCAATAATCAGACCATAAACGTTAGGAAAAAAACTAAGTTCATGGGCCATAAATATTCAGGATAGCTGTGTGTAAAAATATAACTAATTAAGCCTGTGAATATTAAGTAAATTCATTAAAATATGATTTAGCATTAGTTGAATGGTCTTACTTTACAAAGGAAAGTAAATGTAGGCTCTGAGCAAGCTTCTCAGCAGTGTAGGCAAATTGAACTTTGCCTCCTCTGAGTAAAGTGACATATAATTTATTTGGTCTTTACTGCAAGTGACATTGCAATTACATTTTGAAGGTGATGTTCTAGTCTGTCAGGATAAAGTGTACTTCAACCAATGCATTTAACCAGTAATTTACATTCCTACATAAATTCCTCATTTAGTATTTTATTATCAAGTCCTTCCTTCTTTATGCTTACCACTTACTTCATCCTTCCTATTTTTGACAAGTTTCTTTTAGTTTTAATCTAGGGCTATTCTGATATACTTTGAAAGGCTTTGCTTATTTTATTAGTCTCTCCTTTCTCTCTTTTTATTTTTCTTGTTGACTTGTCTCTTTAGCTATTCCATAAAAATTCCTAATATTATGCCTTATGCTTCATCTCCTCAAACTAATCTGTTCTGACATGTTCTTCTAATCTCTTCTTAGCTCACTTGTTTGCTCTGTCTTTTTTTTGTCCTTTCCTTTAGCAGTGTCCCTGGTTCTTGTTCTTTTTCTTTTTTTTTTTTTTTTTTTTTTTTTTTTTTTTTTTTTTTATCCTTGTGTGTCTCATCTGTGACTTCTCTGGAGACTTTTTGGCTGATCTGCCCTTCAGAGCTGACCATTTGTAGACAGAGATGATGAATGGGACAGAGGGTTGGCAAGGAAGTGCCAATTAGAGAAGCACAGCACTTGCTGTTCTTGTGGAAACTACAGTGGGACGGCAAGGTAGTTAGAGTAGTAAGTGAATAAATGTCTTGAGCATTCAATTGTGGCATATGAGAGAAACAGACTACATTTCTGAAAACTCACTGTAATGCTGGGACCAATCTTGCAAATGGTATATTCTTGACGTGCTTAAATAACCAATCACCCAGAGTAAATAAGCACCAACAAGTAATGAAAATCAAAATACAAACTATAATCTCTGTGTGAGAAAAGGGCATACTTGGTTCTAAAGGAAATTAATAACCATTGTACAGCATTGGTGCTTATTAAAGTCTGAATCTCTATCACAGGCAATTCTCTTTTTTCATTTTCCATTCCTTTTCATTTGTTTGAATATAAAACAGTAATTTCTCTAACACAATGGTGATAAAATAATGTGAACATAAGGTTTTTAAAAACAAGAACTTACTTTTTGTCTGTCTCCCTATTTATGACTCATATTTCTTTTTTATATAACTAAATATGATGGATAAATAAATTGCTTTCATTAACTTTTGACGGGAAAACTTAAACTACCAGTAATAAACATTTCATGTGGTGAGCTATAGGAAAATACTTTCAGGAAAATTTGTAGTGGTCTTTCCAGAATGTGGTGTTTTCCAAGAAAACACTCAAAGACTATGTAATACTGAGAGGTTTTTTTCCTCCTTGTTTAGCATTTATGTACTGAAACCAGACACATAACAGAAAACTACATAAAACTAGAAGTGCAAGAGATTCTGACACATACAAAGTCAAGGTATCAAGATACCAGATACAGTGTCTTGTCTTATCTTTGGTGATGACTGCAGGCAAGTTTTAGCTCATATTTTATTTTTTTTCTTCCATTATATGTGTGTGTGTATATATATATATATATATATATGGTGAGTGTGTTAGAGAG
>VZRH01004966.1:494090-539848 GCA_013397555.1 Urocynchramus pylzowi | reverse complement strand
TTTTTTTTTTTTGTTGCTGTTGGTTTTTTTGTTGTTTTTTTTTTCTCTTAATCCCTTTACTGACCAGCCATAAAAAGGGGCTTCCCAGACAGGACAAAAATAAAGGTCATCTGTCAAAAGTCTTTTTGAATATGAAATTCAAACAATTAACATGGAAAAGATGGTGGGTTAAAGGCTTTAATGTTGTGATTTAAGCATAGAAAGCCTCCTTATGCTTAGGGAGAGACAAAGTAATGACATTAACCTATAAAATAGTTAGGGATATTTTTTTTTAAATTTTAATGGGTTATTGCTTATCAGAAGTGATTTTTTGAGTCCTGTACTTTCTACTGTCTCTTGTCCCAAGCACCCATTCTATAGGATCATTCTCATGAATCATTCTCACTGTCAAACACCACAACTTGACAAAATCATTTCATACTTCAATTTATAATCAGAGCTTCAAGTCATTGCTTGGCTTCTGACTGCATCTTCATGTGACTGACTAAACCAGTGATCCCTGCTCTTCTTATGTGTTGCTGCTTAGATGGAATATTTCATTGTTAATCCCACTTGATAGGATAACTCTCAGTGTTAACAAAGACCATGTTGAATGGAGATCAGTGTCAAGCATCCTTTCAGAGTAATGATTACAGGGAAGACAACTCTACTACTCTCCTCTGTGGGTAGCAGTTCTCTACAGTACTCTCCATGTCACTATTTCTACAAACAAACAATATGTAATATAAGGAAGTGATTTTAATCTAAACTACAAATTTAGTTCTAACTTGGATTAATACCCAAAATTTTGAGAATAGAAATAAATGAAAATGCAGAACTCATCTCAATAAAGATAATCTTCAGGTATCACAAAAGACCTGGCACAGCAGTAATGCTGTGTTCTCTATCATGTTCTCTTAATAGAAGGGTTAAGCCAAGGCACATTCCATAAAACATGAAATCAACAATAGTAATGTAGACTAATCTCAATTTGAATGTAGAATAATCTAAAGTAGAAATGGCAAATGAAATATGGCCTCTGGTATTAACTAAATAGCACAGACAGTGTTTCTGTTTTCTCATTAATATCTTAAGCAATATAATTTGGAACAGCAGCTGAACCTTCCACTTTGGGAATTATCAATAGTTTTAATCATAGCAGATAAATAAGTCCCTCAGCTTTGCCTCAGGGTCCATTATTTTCCTAAGCAGTACAAAGCTTCTGATATAAATGCCTCTGTCTCAGGTCCTCCTACTTAATTGTAACCACTACATGCCATATGTATTCTACTGTCTCCAGCTAGGTGTTATTAATACAGAAGCTCTGCATGTATTATCCACTGAATTGCACTTCTTTGGGGAAATATAAATTAAATTGAATTATTATATACTTCCTTAGGTTAGTAATAAATGGGAAAGAGAAATGTAATCTTTTTTTGATACACTAATTCCTTGTAAAACAGGGGGATTCAAATCACATTAGGATGACATATAAAGAATTCTCATAATATTAAAAATATATTTTCTTAACCTTAGCAAGGATTGGTTAATTTCTTTTAAAACCATCCTATTTTGCCATATATTACATTCATCTTAGCAACAATAGCCCCATAGAATAGAGGAATAAGAAAATATAAATTATATAATTCACTAGATATGCCTGATTAACCAAGAAACCTTAAAGAACACCCAAAAAAACCCCACCACCACAACAACAGAACCCACAAACAACAAATAACAACCCAAAACAAGCAAATAAAAAACCCCAACAAAATCCCACTACCAACCAACCAACAAAACCCACAAACAAACAAACAATGCCCAACCCCCCAGAAAGGAGCAAAAGTGTCTATTTCTTTAAGCACTTTATTCTGGGTTTTGATTGGTGCTGTTGTATTTTGTTGACACACCAAATATTTTCACAGCAGAATAGTTATCTTGTGAGGTTAGATGTCTGTCTTCTCAGTATTGGAAAGGGATGGACTGTACCTTTGCCTGGAACTTGCATTCTAAAGTCTCTACTTCATTTTAAGAAGGACTCAAATGTACAATTTTTATATGTTTTTTAGCATGAAGTGCTGAAATATTTATTGCCAACCTGTCTTATGAGCCAATCAATTTGCACAGATCTTTGGAAGACTTGCCTATAGTAGAAGTTTGCTCTATACTGTGAATTCTGAGGAGTATGTACTCATACTAATCTAAAGGATGACTCTTCCACAATTCATAGGATTATGACTTGGAGAAGCAATCATTCAGCTATAGGGCTGGCTAGATGATCAGTAAACTTGTAGCATATATGTTTATGAAGTGCTTAAGAATGCCTTGCCCCTAAAAACCTTTACTCAAAATGAATTTAATCTTCTGCAATTGTATAGTGGTATATGTACCCTGCAATAATGGAAACATTTCAGCCAGAACATATATATGTGTATATATATATGTGTGTGTGTGTGTGTGTGTGTGTGCATATGTGTGTATATATATATGCACTATATATGTGTGTGTATATATGTAATGTATTGTTTGTATATATTTCACACTCATTCTATGTACATATGCCTACAATCTCAAGAGCTTTTGTGTGATAGCTAAATACATAGATAGCTAAACAGCTAGCTAGATTAAAAATCATTCTTCTTCTTGTGGGTTAACCCTGATAGCCAGGAATGGGAACCTCACGAGGCTCAGAAAGGCCAAGTGCACATTTCTGCACCTCATACGGGGCAACCCTCAGTATGAGCAGAGGCTGTGGGATGGAGGGTTTGAGAATAGCCCTGACAAGAAGAACTTGGGGGTGCTGGTGTATGAAAAGTTAGATATGAGTTGGAAATATGCGGCTTTGTCCCAGAAACCAAACAGATCCTGGACTGAATAAGAAAAAATCAAAAATTACTCAAGCAAGTGGTGAAATAAACCTATTTCAATATTACATCTTAACATTTACTTTGATAGCTCAAGATGAACAATGTTTTATGAAGTGGGGACAGGACCCCAAGGACTGTTCAAGGTGGAAGATGAATTCTTAATAAACAGTAGTTTCCTACTAGAACATTTTTTTCTTATGTTTTCCACTACTTTCTAAGTAATAGAATGTTGAAAGTCAAACAATTTTTCTACTAAGTCATATGGTCTGCTCATATCTGAACTGTTCACTTTGCAGTGTAGTATCTCAAACTCTTTTATAAAGTTAATAGCCCTATCTGCCTGAGGCAACATGCTCAGAAGCCTTCTACATAGACTTTAGAAGAGGGATTGCTACCAAGGAGCATTTCAGCAGTTCAAATTGCAGATTTCACATATGCTAGTGGCAACGCTCTGCTGTGTGTTCTAAACATAGGAGCAAGGTGCTCTGGAGATGACATCACCAGGTCAGGGTGAGGTCTGCTTAAGTCAGATTTGCTGTATAGTTTTCAGGTCTTTTCAGGAGATATTCAGGAGAAAAAATCTTTGTTCAATATAGCAGCCACAACTTGGTATTTCTCATTGCAGTCAAGTGCTGTATCTCTTCCTTCATAGAGGGTGGTACATAGTTCAGCCAACGTGATCCCAGTTCACAGCCATGTTATTTCAGAAAGTGTACTTTGATCAGAATGGATCTGTTCCTGCATTTTTGCCCTCTGTGCAGTGTCTGATTCTATTTTTAAAAATGCATTTCAGCCAGCAGTGTAGATGCATCCAAAGCATTTATATCCTTCTGTAAGAGCAAGACTGAGCAAATGATCATGATCCATCCCATACTAACATAGAAACTTTTCTAATTTGAGTTAAAATCAAACCCAGGTTTTGTATACAAATTAGTGCAGATGCAATTAACTAAGGTAGATACTGTTGTCTTGCAATGCTTCCCAAAGTTGTCATATTTATGTGACACTCTTTTAGTTCTACAGATAGAAACTATGTTTGGGTTTTTTCCTTCCCACAGGTCTTTGTGCCTTAGATATGTCTTAGCTTTTGGTTTTGTTTCTGTTTTGGGCTTTTAGTTTGGTTTGGAGTTTCTTTGGCTTTTTGTTTGCTTGTTTGTTTTGTGGGTTTGTTGTTTGTTAGGGTTTTTTTAACTGGGAGATAACTATTTTGTTAATGAGCGAGTAGATTAGAAACTTGCAAAAAATGTTGTTTGAATGTTGTTGTCATGTCAGGCTGTGTGAGTGCAAAAAGTACAGAAGCAGAGTGGGGCATCAGATCCAGGAGGTGAAGGGTAAAAAGTATGTTTTTTATTAGCAGAGATTGAATGCCAGACTCATATCTTTATTTTTTTATTTCATATATTAGTCTTGAAAGACAGAACAATGGAATCATATTTTTCTAGTGGTTATTTTTTTTTTTCAAACAACAGAAATGTCTAAATTGTAAAGTAATGCATTGAAACTTGTTGATGGAATTAAAACTATGTAATTCCATTAATAGAGGGCTCTTGGCTTTCTTAAGGATATGCAACAAAAGCCAATTAGGCAATTATAACCTGTTATGTAGTGAATACAGACAGCAGAGAAAGTATCCTGTACCACCAGCTTTTTCAAATTAGATCTACAGTTTATTAAATTAAGTCCACGTAAGAGTATGTAATTTTGTTTCATTATGGAGCTTTGAGATAAAATTTTTCTTTCAACTTTGTGGGAGAGGAGGTAAAAAATCCTGACTTCCACAATTTCAAGGACAAACCATAGCACAGTCTTTTCATTTTCAGGATCTTTTTAAGCTAAAGAGGGTCACATCATTTGTATGCTGACATCCCTCCTATTGTTTTCATTAAAGAAAGAAGAGTGAGTGTCTGAGAAATCTTGAGCTGTGCCTGATAAGAAATTTTTAAAAGATGACCCCAACCTGTGGAGGATGATTTATGAAATCAGAGTTTTCATTATTAGAGTTAGTGCTGACTCTGTTTTTTTTGATTGATATGCCTGGAGCTTATAGGCTTCATTTTTTTCTCTTAAGCAAAGAGCAAGGGCATTGGAATTTTACTGGAGAACAAAGTTATGTAAAAGACATCCAGGTTCTGAAACAGGTATCACTGAAGATAAAAGGGTAACAGAGAAAAATAATTAATGTTTTTTAAGTTGCTGTAACATATATAAAGCTTAAGATTTTAAGAAAACTTTAAGGACAACAATATTGAAAAAAAAGAGAGCAATTTACTTTTTATACGCAATCACTGATGTAAGATATTCCAGGTAATTGGATTCCCATCTTCATATCTGTCACTAAAATTTAAAAGATAATAAAGAGTCCCCTAAAAAATTCCCTCCTCGCCAAAAGAAAGTCCAAATGCAAAAACTGCAAGAAAGTATCATAGATATATCAACTATATTGGCAGATGTGGTGGTGCCTAAATTGACAACGCAGTGCATATCTCTGCTATTGAGGTTACAAAAAGATATGACTGCTCTTCAAAACACTTAAGATGTCTAAACTGAGCTGACAGTAAAACATATTCTACATTAAGATGTAGCTTATATTTCATGAATGGTTCACCCATCCTGTTGTCAATGTCCAGGTAAATGGCAGTGTAATTTGTTTCTCATTATTAAAAGTCCAAATTGTCAGAATAATATTTCTCTTTCAAAACCAAAGCAAAACAAAAAAGTCCTAAAATTTTGTCTTGTGTCAAACTCAAACTAGAGAGGGAGAAGATTACTTTGTTTGGAGAATTAAGGGAAAAAATATTAATGTATTTTTATGAAAATAAATTTTTGACTTAAGAGTGAAGTACATTTATGGAAAGCAAGGTAAGAACGTGTTCTACAGTAGTATTTTCTTTAGTTGTTATTATAATCTTGTTTGCTGAGGGTTCTTGTGCAACAACCCTCCTTAAGTTATGGAGGAACATAACACTCTAAGACAAGAATGATATTGCAACTCACCTGTCAGGGTTCAAAGTCACAGAATCATAGGGTCATAGAATGATTGGGTTAGAAGGGACCTTAAGGATCACCTAGTTCCAACATACCTGCCCTAGGCACAGGAACCTCCCACTAGACCAGGCTACTTCTAGCCATGTATTATGTTGTCTTGTGATACTTAGTTTTACAAGTAATGATAAATTATGGCACTTATTGCTAAACATCATGCAGATGAGGTAAAGGATTTTACATTGGAGTTTCTATTCTCATCTATCTACAGTAAAAGCCAATGGAAATTGCAAGAAAGCACAGTGGAAGCTAGATGTAGAATGAAACTACTACTACCACAGCCAGAACATGTTATCACAAACCAGTTTATCTGCACTTTCTGTGAGCTAAGAACAAACAGCTGGTTACAGATAAGTTGATCTGCCCATGTCTGTAAAATCTCATTTGCTTGATCTTATGGCTGAGCCTTAAGGAATTTATTGCATCAGTAAGAGTTAAAGTGCATATGACCACCTGAACATAAAAGAAGGAGATGAAGGAGATGTGGAGAGATGAAGAATAGAGAAGAGGTTCTTTTAGTGAGAGGTTTAATTACACCATTTACTGTACATATATGAATATCATGTACATAACAGCTTTTAGACACCAAAGCATTAATAATTCTGTTATTAAGGTGTGTTATGTAATATTAGGTTCATGGTGTAAGTCAAAACCTAATAAGCCACAATCTGAGCTACTGATTTTGGGGAAAACACTTTAGACATTAGTTGAACTCTGTACTTCACACAATGCATAGTTGTACTAACGCAAGAAGTCATTTACATTATTAATAAAGTTCAATACAAATACAAGAATCCCGGTGTATTTTTAGTATCTGCAAACTTTTATACTTCTGAGACATTTATGTTTTATCAAATTGGTATGAGAAAATTGCTGCTCTGAAATGTCACTAATAATAATTAAAGTACTGCAGAAATTGCTTTTTACGACTGTCTCTTTTTAGAATAGATTCTAAATATGCCCATAATTGCAGTGCTAAGCGTAGTACTAAACAGTCATTATGCAGAGGTGTGGAAGTGAGGAATTGGTGAACTTCAAGAAGCTGAAGATATGTTCTTAACACTTCAATTAAACATCAAGAATTATTTAGATCACTGAAATACTGAAATGCACCATTCTTATGCCTATTTGGATTTTATTGGTTAATTTCTTAAAAATAAAGATGTATTTTTTGTTCAATCCTGTTTACATACATGAATTTTCTTTTGACAGACTAAGTACACAATTCAATCAGGTTTTTTACATTTTTCAGTGTGACTTATTGAAGCAAGCTATACTGAACTGTATAGCTTGTTTCAATGACCTGTATAGCTTGTTTCAATGAACTGTATTCAATATTGGATAGTACAAACTTCAACTTTATTTTAACCTGCAGTCTTTTAAATGAGTAAGAGTTTTGGGGACCATAAAGGGTAGCTTGGTTGATATTTATCTCCTAATACAAAACTGTGTCTGGGCTGGTAGATCACAGAATCAGAGAATGGTTGGGTTGTCTGGAGACCATCTGGTCCAGCTTCCCTCCAGGTTACACAGAATTGTGTCCAGGCAGGTTTTGAGTATCTCCCAGAGAAAAGGATTCCGCAGGCTTTGTCAGTGCTCTGTCACCCTCCCAGTATAGAAGTTTTTTCCTCATATTTGGGTGGAATTTCCAGTGATAAAGTTTGATCTTGTTCCTTTTTCTGTCACTGGGCACCACTGAGAGGTGTCTGGCCCTGCTACATTCCTTTTAAAGCAATTGAGTAAGCAATATTACTAATTTTTAAATAAAATATCTCAAACCACATTCCTTTTAACACGAGTCACAACCCACACATTCATGATCTAATAGCAGTTTGTATGAAAGAATTTAGACAGACCCACATGTAAGATATCTTATTTCTGCCACAGAACAAACTGTTTAGGCAGAAGAAGTTTTATTAGCAGGGTTTAGGAAATCTGGATGCTTCATTAATCCCCATCTATTGCTTTTATGCAAGAAGCTGACTCTTGTTTGTGTTCTCATTAGGCGTGTTCATTCCACTACATTTCAAGAAAGGGAGAGCCTTTTTCTTCACACTCAAATCACATCTCTGGATATTCCTAGTAGAAAAATGTGGATTTAAAGATCTGTCAGGTATTTTTTTTTTTCAAGTATTCTTTGGAATTCATCCATTATTTATTTTAATGCTAAAAGAACTATAAAAAAATTGCATAACACAAGCAGTTTCTTATTCAGACAGTCTGTATGACTCTGCACTAAGGACAAGGATTCTGGACTAATACAAAGTGTCTGTGAGTTCTCATGAAACTCATCTGTGTAGATGAGTTCATACCATTTAATAAAAAAAACTTTGTTTAACTGTTTTCAGTGATGTTCTTTTCTTAAGGTAAAGCAGTGACATTTTTGTACAAACAAAGGAGATTCCACTTCTTTGCCATTAATTTTCTATTTGGTATTTCATAAAATTGAATTACATATCAGGCTCTGTTTCATACACCCTGGGATTGATTGATCTATATTTGTGTAGATTTCCTAAATACAGATGTCAGCCATGGAAGAATACATACTCAACCATATTTCTATGAAATAAAGGAATTATGCACCATTACTCTTCAAATCTGCTAGATAAGTACTTAAAACACCTCTGTGCTCTGATATTTCACATTGATTGTGAAGAAGACTGTCATGACTACTTCACACTTACATGAGTAACTTTTAAGCGTTCTAAAGTTAAGTGAGATGATTCTCTCTTTTAGTTGTAAATTATCACTTTAAACTAATAACAGTGTTGTAACACATCTGAGAAGGCAGAAAATCCATATGTTCATGAATTCCATTTTCAATTTGTCAGGTAGCAAAATAGCGGCAAATTAAAAAAATTAATGTATTAATTTTTCCTTATAGAAGAAGTTATTCTCAATTTATTCTAAGCATGAATCATACCAAGAGATGAAATACAACCATTCTACTGATAGAAACCTCAAAGTAAAATGGTCCCCTCTTTTTTTTTTTCCTATTTTTTGTAAAGGAATTTTCAAAACCTGCAAAATTTAGTTTTGGTTTGTTGTAGATAAAATAAAGATATGCTTATCATGTAAAACATTTATAATTGTTTATAACAGTTAGGTATCAGCTTTCGTCACTATGTTTTAACATAGTGTGATTTCTGGGGCTTCTAAAGGATTGAAAATAGAATATGATTTCATTAGTAATAAAAAAAAAGCATGTCCTTTCAAAATGATTTTTTATGAAATTCATAAACCCCAAATAATTTTATCTTTTGTGAAATCCTTATGTAACATTTTTTTTCCCTCTTCTTGCATGGTAAAGTACAATCCTGTGCTGAATCTCTCTGAATCAACTGGAGGCAAATTATAAGTAGTGGCATGATAAACAAGTAATATTTTTTTTCTAAATACCTATCTTTAGATATTTTAGGCTTAGACCCAGAATGAGAACATGAATTTTTTTTGGGCATGTGAAATGGACATATGATAGCTAGGTGTTGCTGGTTTTGTTATTTCACATTGGAGATGAAAACTGTGTTGGGATTTCAGGTATATGTACAGTTGAAGAGAGTGTGCTAATGATTTCAGGACAAAGCCTAAGCCATTACTCAGATACAATTCCTGATGCCAAGGAATAAATAATTCAATCACATTACTGGTACTTGTATCCTCTTCAAATAGTTTCCCTTTCTTTTAAGTAGGAATTTTGATCCTCGAGGAACAACAAGCAATTTCTTTGCTCCTATTATGCATATAAATTAACAGGGGGGATGGAGTGGTGGGGGGGAGGAGGGGGATGTGTCTCGAATGACAGATAAGTTTAAGTATTGCATTCTCTGCCTTGACAACATTGACTAAAATTTCTTTCCCACAATTAATTCCTGGAATATTATAGCTTTTGTATGTACTTCTAGTAAACATAATTAAACAATAATTAAATATTTCTAGCTGTGCTGTTCATCAAAAAGAAGCAGAGATAAAACATGTTTTCTGCAATTAGTAATTTGAGTTGATCCTTTCATAATTTGGTTCTGACACCTGCTTAGACAGAAACCAAATTTAATCTAGAAGTAATTTTCCTGCACAGTATTTTGTACTGGAAGAAAAAGCATGAGGCCAAAACTGTCTCTCATGCAGATGAGAAGCCTCAGGAGAGACATACATCATACAAAGAAGATAAGCATGGGTGTCATAGATTTAAACAAAAGAGCCTGTCTGAAATTTTAAAATCTTAGAAAAGCAGAAGTTGTGTTCACAATGTGGATTAAAGACAAAGCAGAACATTAATTTAATAGGAGTTGGAAATTCTTGTAAGATGGGAATCAATCTAGAAGAAAAGTCTTGCTGGCTGTGTTGTCTCATTGGGTTGAACTTCTATGTGCAAATCAAGTGCCATGTAATCACAATGAGTCCATCATTCAAAAATGAAATCAAATTCCATTATAAAGGAAAAGTTGACCCAAAGACTCCTAGACTACATTTCAGTACTTTACACTTGAATACATCTTTCATGGCCAAAATCATAAAAGCTAGAGTTTTACTCCAGAGCTAAAGGGGCTGGGAATAACTAACGGCACCAACTGTCCATTATAGGCAGTGGTTCTCATCCCAGTACTAGCCTTATCCTTGAATAATCGTCCTGTATTTTGTTCATTTTTCCAAAAATATGTTTCCAGTTTTACTGTTTTCATAATGGCAATTATTTTATGCTCCACCACAACCATTACACATCATCTGTATTAAAGTAAGGAGGAACCCTGCAAAATATGTCCAGAAGTGTCACAAAATCATCTTACAAAAAGAGAAAGAAACACTGTATTAATAAATTTTAAAAGGGAAAGCCCTTTTACACATAGAGTTGGGTATTTGAGATGGTTGTAATTTTTAGAAAAATATATGAATATGTAAGCATATATACTTGCTTTTAGTGTCACATATGTTTTTTAAAATTTTTTTGATTATATAAAACTTGGTTTTGCTTACTATTATTTTGACTAAATGATGGTAGTAGCAAAAGAAGGGAACATATTAAATATTGCCATATATTTCTCAGTGCCATTTGACAGCAGCCATGGAAGAACAGCCATGAGCTAAATGTTTTCCCAAACCTTCTGCCTTCCCTCTGGTCTACTGCCTGGGTAGCATGAGCCTGTGTGGAACTTAGAGCTTACAAAGTCTCTTGATGGCTTTGCTTGTTTTGATTCCTGCAGTATCTGCCTCACTCTTTGCTTTGTGAATATATATGGCTTTTAGACACTCCTGAAATGTAATGTATATCTGAGTAGAATTTATTGATATGGCATTTAAAATTACCAAATTCCATGCTATATTCCCAGCGTTAGAGCATGAAAAGTAAGAATAAAACAAGAAAATTCTAAATAAAATAGTGTTTTTTCAATTGAGCTCTGTAAAGGAACCAATTTTCTAGTCTGTGGGCCATTTTCAATTAATTTGTCTGTCCAAAAAAAGAAAAAAATTCTCTTGTGAGGAAGAATCCTTTACTTCTACGTTCTGGATCGGTGAATTTTACCACTTTTGGTATTCAGAGGAAATCTTGTCTAAGGGGGACTATAGTATTTTATCTTTATTTGCTGAGACAGTTTTGGTTTCAGAGTGGGTAAACCCTCAAGTGAATCTGTAAATTGGAAGCTAAGTCTCGAGGTGTTACATCCTTTTAAAGATTTAACTGGGCTTTTGTCATTACTGTAATTGCTTACCTTAATTTCAAGGCTGCTACCTGCAGAAATGCTCACCAAGGTAAAAAAGTTCAGATGGTTCAAACTTAACTCTTCCACAACTTATTGTTATTTGATCTGAACAGCTATGTGTTGAAGAGTTCAATCTGGATGTTCAGTGTACTAAAACTAAATTCCAGGTTAGGAAGTAGCTTACCTAACCATAATAATTAAAATCATGCTGCAAAGCAGGGAAAAGAATATCTGTGTACAGAACTTCCAGATAAATGATTTTTAACTGTCCAGCCCTGATAAATAGACTTCCTGAATTTTTAAAACTAAAAAAAATTCTTCTGTTACTTAAGTACTTTTTGCCTTGAGGAGTTTCAGTCAGTTTGAACCTGAAATGCAGTCCAAGGATGAATATTTAATTTCACTTTCCTTATAAGTGAAGTCGAATCACTTCTACAAGTCTGTGTGTGACAGTTTCAAATTTCATCTCAGGCAGGCAACCATCAGAGAATAACATTACAGCAGAACAAAAAGCTGATGTCTCAGTAATGATATTTTAATATTACAGAGCAGTAGTAAAGAGATCTGCACTCCCTTGTGAATGCTTCTGTTGACTTAGTAATCAATATCATCATAACAAGCAGCATATGTAAAATCATACCAAGAGCCAGTGCCTGAGGATAATGGAGAAATGCATTCTTCACATATTCCTGGGTTTGCAGTTTATGACTTGTTCACTATAAATGATTCAGAGCAGTACTATTTCCACCTTCAAGCCAGATATGAGCACTGAACGCTAGTGATCCACTCTTGGGACTTTCACATTTGTGGCCAGAATTACTCACATTTATCTCAGTCCCAAGGAAGTTTTCTTTGGGGTTTCTCCTTGCCTCTTCTAGGACTAGGGTCAGACCAGAACATGGTTGACCAACTTCTGCAATTAGCATAGTGGAACCTACTAGGCAATCAATTGTCATCACTTCCACCTTCTTAGGCAGAACCTTCATTAAGCATGTCTGCATCCATGACTGAGAAAAAAGAAAAAAGGTTGGTGCAAAGAAAAGGGACCTGTCACTCTGATCAAAAAAAAAAAAAGAAAAAAAAATATATGTATAATTACAATAAGTCACATGGAGATAGGATGATAGAATCATAGAGTGGTTTGGTTTGGAACGGACTTTAAATATCAACTAGTACAACCCCCTGCAATGACAGATGAGCCCAGAGACATCATCATGATCAGGCTACACAAAGCCCCTTCAACCTCCCTTTGAATGTTTCCTGGATGGGACATCTGCCACCATTCTGGGTAGCTTGTGCCAGTGTTTCACCACCCTCACTGTAAAAAATTTCTTCCTTACTTCTAGTCTGAATCTATCTTCTTTTAGTTTGAACCCATCATGCCTTGCCCAATTGCAAGTCACCACAGAAAAAGTCTGTCCCCATCTTTCTTTCTCATAAACCCTTTTCTAATACTGAACGACTGCAATGAGATCTCCCCAGAACTTTCTTTTCCCCAGGCTGAACTACCCCAGCTCTCTCAGCCTGTCTTCACAGCAGAGGTACTCCAGCTCTCTGATCATTTTCATGGCCCTCATCTAGACCTGATCCAACAAGTACACATCTTTCTTGTGCTGAGGACCACTGAGCTCGATGCAGCACTCCAGGTGAGGTCTCACCAGGGCAGAGCAGAGCAGGGCAGAGCAGAGCAGAGCAGAGGGGCAGAATCCCCTCCCTTGCCCTGCTGGCCATGCTACTTTGGATGCAGCCCAGGATACAGTATATTTTCTTGGCTGCAAATGAACATTGCCGGGTCATTGCCCGCTTTTCATCCACCAACATTCCCAAGTCTTTCTATGTAGAGCTGCTCTCAAACCATTCAATGCTGAGCCAGTATTTCTGATTGGAATTGCCCCTACCAAAGTATCACACCTTGCACTTGGCTTTGTTGAACCTCATGAAGTTCCCATGGGCCTGTTTCTCAAGCTTGTCCAAGTCCTCCTGAATGATAACCTATCCCTCGGGCATGTAAACTGCACCACACAGCTTGGTGTCATTCTGCAAACTTGCTGAGGGTGCAATCAATCCTGCTGTCTATGTCATTGATGAAGACATTAAACTCTACTTGTGCCAGTACAGACCCCTGAGGGACACCACAAGTCACAGTAATTTTAACACTGTGCTTGCTTTTGCAATGTTTCATTGTGATATAACAGAAATAAGAGACACAACAGAGTCCTGATGGTGCAATATCATGACATAAATCTGACACTGATAAGTAGTTATGGTAAAATAATTATACAGTCTTTTAGTTATTCAGCTGCAATGTTGCAGTGTGCTTTGAAGTCACAAAAGTGCATAAATAATTATTATTTGCATTTAATAAAATAGTAATGAGCTGTGAGTTGTTAAAAATAATATTTCTATTTAAAACAATGAAAACTAAATAAATTATGTTTTCAAAATTGAGTTAGAGGTGCACCTTTGAATAGTTTCAGATTTTCCCTTCCTGCCTGCTTAGCTTCATTTGGTTTCATAAATGGTATCTTGTCTGTATACAGTTGTTTGCACCTGTGTGTGGGGAGTAAGCTTGTGTGCAATATTCTTTAATATTTTCAGGGGATAGTTTCCTCACTTTTCTAATAAGATGACTGAAGGGAAGAAAAATGTGCTAGTTTGATTCCTGTAGCTTACTGAGATCAGTGGATATCTTTTTATATTTCAAAACTAAATATTGAGTGCTTTGCTGGATATGGTCCTAATCACTTAGCAGAGTTTCAGTAGTCATAAACACAGAACATTGAAATCAGTATTGGGTATCAATGAGAAAAAGCAACCAAAACCCAAGCCTCCCTCCCTCATCCCCTAATAATTATTCTTGAGATTTTAAAACAATTTTTAAATAATTTTTGATTTTAACAGAAATCTGTAAAATAATCATTTTTAGAAGATTTCTAATGTGTGGAGTAAAAGAATGTTTGCTAGCTCATCCACTGATTAGGTGGTTTCCTAATTAACTTACCAAATGTAGATGACTGTCAATACAATAGATCATGCGTGCTTTACATGAAGGGAAAATGTGTGTAACCCAAAAGGGAAATGGAGCAGAAATGAAATGCTAGTGTTAATTTTAATACATTTTAACAAACTTAGGAGATGGCAGTCTTCAGTCTGTAACACTCTATTTAGATTTCAAAAGAAGATTTAATGCAACATTAGTTTAAACTCTAGCATAAAGGTGAATACATAAGTTAATCTAGAGAAGATTTAAAACATTATCATTGATGTGATTTATAATTCTTTTTCTTTTTATATTTCTTACCAAATCGCATTGGTCAATTTTGTACTTCAAAAAGTCAATTTTCCTCATAATAAATTTATTGAGATCATGCTCTGCCTTACCTCTTTGAAGAGTAAGGGTCTAAATAAAAAAATACTGGTTTTGCCAAAAGGATGAAGGAAGACAGAAGCTTCTTGATGTGGTAATAATTAATCTATCACCAAAGGGTGAATACTATTTGCACTGAATTGAATGTATAACAATATTGGTAATATATCCTTGAAACACATATCTTAAGGACATTGATAAAATATAAGTTCAGAATTAGTTAATAAAGACGATAATTATTTAGATCTTTGATCTTCGGTATGTTTCTATACATGTTCTTCTACTGAGATGTAACCTAGAAGAGCTTCAAACACTATTCTTTACCTTCAGAATCCTTTTTGCTCTCCAGAAATGTATATTAATATTGTCATTTACTGAGTCTGTGCTGTTCCACCTGGAAATTCATAATCAAGTCTCCTTTGCCTGCAGGTGAAAAAGCATATGCTATTAGGTCTTTTTAATTTCTGGCTTTTGTTTTACTACATCACTTTATTTCTTTTTCTTTTCTAGTCAAATATCTGTTACTTTTCCACACACTGTGTAAGTGTTTTCAACAGCATAGAAATCTGTTGTCATTTTCTCCTTATAAGTTTTGTTGGATTGCTGGGAAATGGTTGTTTGAGCTTCTGTCATGAAGTATTTGAGAATCAAATCCAGATTTTTTTGTCAGATAAAAATCTAACATTTTAGAGGCTGTGAATTTTTAGGTGACAGGTGAAGTACTGTATGTGATTTTTTTTTAAATTTATTGTTTGTGATAGTCTGTCTTATTAAGAGCCTTTACTGATAGGATGCTGTTGTGCCCCACTAATGCAATACATTTGTGTTGGGTTAGAAATTGAAATTTCTGAGCATTTTTCTAAACCAAATTGGTAGTTCAAATATGCAGGTATTGATCATGAACTCATCCCTTAAAAATATTAATGTAATTCTTACTGATTTAATTTGAATAATACTGACCACAATTCTTATTTTGATTCCTACTTTTGCACAAAAAAGGACAGACCACTATGAAACAGGCAAATATTTTAAATAAATTTTAAAAAAGAAAAGAAAGAAAAAAAATCAGAAAGAATAATCTTTTGTAATGGGAGCATTGCCAGAAAACACAAATTTATTCCTAACTAGTCTCTTTACTGCAATTGTATTTTCCCACCCAGGGATAGCTACATATCAGATGTTTGCATTATGCCAACATATATATGTCTATCTATCTCAGCTGTAACTGTTTTGTTCTTCTACCAAATCCCTGTGTACACCCACGATTACCTTGAATATTTTCTCTATTCTAGAAGGTACTGCTATCTAGTAAGATTTTGGAAAAAAGACTTTGATCTAAAAGTAAGGTTACTTTGTGTCCCTCATAGTGCAGAAGTCTATAGCGTATGACTGTCAATACTCAGGATATGTCTTAAAACATGCTAAATTACATTTTTATTTTTCTCCAAGCAAGTAATGTACATTTCCTTGTTAAATCTGGAAGCAAGAAAAATCAGGACCACATTATGCTAAATAGTGTTCTTAAGTTTGCATAAAAATTGTTGAAAACAAATAATTATATAAAAGCTTAGGTAATGATTCTGGAGACAGAATCTTCTGAAGAAGAATTTCTGCCCATGCTTTGCGTATTAATTTAAGAATTTTTAGCTATAGTCTGATATCAGTAACAATATAGAACACAAGCAAAATAAATATTCATTAGATTTACATTTTTCATATGGAATGTCACTTATTTCTCATCATAATGAGAAAGCTCTATATCTGCCTCGCAAAGATGTAGATTATGACTTTAAAACACCTATAAACAAACTTAGCTTCAAACCCAGTTCTGGTTTAATTAAAGACAGTTCAAAGTAACTGGTCTGGTCCTGTAGTTGCCTTAAGGTTTTGCATTTCTCTAAGTGCCCAGACTTACTAAGACCCCCAAAAGAAGCATTGCTGTGTCTGTAGTAAGTGAGTTTTGCTTTATGGCTGGTCAGTTATATTAAGAACAGCAAGGGAAATGAAAATCTGTCGTGCACCATGGGAGGCAGACAGCTCGTTTCCATAATCTCTTGACCTCCCAATCTGATCTTGTGTTTTCAGCCTTTTCAGAGTAATTTATGTTTTCAAGGCATTTGCATAGATGCTCTCCTGCAGAGTCACTATCCCTGCTTTCTGATCTGGATGTGTTCTGCTAGTTTGAGCACTAAACATTTTAAAATGTCTGAATTCTGACAAGCAACTGGTGACACTATGATAGAAAGTATATTTTTAAAGCTATTAAGTACTTACTGCATATATATTCTATATTTCACTTATCATTTGACAGCAGAGTAATTGCAAAATGAACATTTAGATTGGATTGAGGACACCATAAGCTGCAACAGCTGTGGGTGTGAAGAAAGACTTGGTTGTACATACTTTGCAGTATGTCAAAGTAAATAAATAAATAAAGTTTGCCATGCTGACAGACTGCACAAGGTACCATTTGTAGTTTCTTTATAATCTTCACAACTGAGCTTTTACAACACTTTCTATATGAGAGGTTAATTTCTGAATGTTTGGTGAGTGAAATTGCCTTTTGGAGTGTGAGTTAAAATATATGCAATTCATTTACTATGGAGTAGGCTGGCTGATATTTGTATCCCTATATTGCTTAATTCAGTTTCTAAGATTGGTATTGGTTAGATAATTTACTTAAGCACAAGCCTCAATATATTGCTGGATTAGCAGAACACATATTTATCAGTTATATTTTATTATATTATATAATAGGATTTTCACAAATATTTACAAATAATATTTGCTCCATTTAATAGCAGTTCTGAATACATGTTCATTATATAGCCAGTTTTATTTTCAGAAACCTTGGTCAGGAAATATTCCTTGCTCAGGAATTATTTTTGTGCAAAACCTAATATTCAAGCTAAAAACAAGCTTGGGACTGACTGTTCATAGAGATTTTTGAGTCTTGTTTTCTGGGAAACTCAAAGGATTGTTCAATTGTTTGGGTTTTTTTTTTGGCACAGTCAGTCCCAAGCTTGTTTTTAGCTTGAATATTAGGTTTTGCACAAAAATAATTTTAAATTGAAGTGTATTGAAATTACTGCAACCAAAACATAAGTGTATAATTTAAATACTTAATACCTTGATTTCAATTTTCTTGTTTTGCCAGCTTTAGTGTCAGACATAAACTCAATATCTATAGTTTCTTCTAATTTTGGGGTCTGACTAATTAAGCTCCTTCTAATTACATGGGCTATTTGCCTCATTAATGTAATTTCATTGTTATTCTCTGTTATTATATTCAGTACTAGGCTGTTTTTCAGCAACAATTGCTATACAGTCATACTAATTTGTACGGTTTCACTGCCCTAATATTCCACTGAGATACTACTTTGATTAAAACATGACCTTATTATTCATAACTAAATGTGAAGCATAACCTTTTATCCTCAAGGAGTGTCATCAAAGGTTGCATCTTAGTTCTGAATCAGATCAATGGCTGTCATGCAGGATGAAGCTCTTATCATCTGTGAATGGCACCTGATGGTAATTTATAACTGTACCTGCCAACTCATCGATCTTTAGAGGCACACTGCAGTCATTCTCAACCTGCTTTAGATGCTTTCATTTAGCACTGCCCAGCCATCACTCCCCAATGATAGTCAGGAGGCAATTCATAAAATCAGAGTGAATTACTGTGTTTATATGTGTCTTATCATGAAAGGCAGTAAGCAATTCTCTGAAGGCTGAAATAAGTTTGTATATGCTGTACCATCAATTTATTTTGTTATTGTACCTGGAGGGGAAAGACTTTTGTTTTAAAAGGTGAGCAGTTCTGCTTCAGAGTTTGGGGACTGTGAAGCAGAGCTGAATAGTTGTACCTATCTTAGAGAAGGAGTGAATGGAACACCCTGAAATAAAAATAGATAGCCTCTGGTCAGCATAAAAATTAATTACCATGACAATTGAATATACTGTAAGAAAAGTAGCTAACAAAATAACCAAATGAAATGGGTGATGGACTATATCAAGGTTAAGTAAGCTATTTTTTTTTTTTTTTCTGTAATAAAGGTATTTTTGCAAGAGTTAAAGGCTCTTGATTGGAACCCCCTACATTGTCCATAAAGGATATTGGTATCTGCATCACTGTTCGCAGTCCACTCCAGAGCTGGTTCTGTAAGACAAAGCATCCTTATGCAAATTGTCTTTATGTCCTGACCTTCATTCAGTTCTTTGCTCTCTTGTTCGCACTTAACTTTGGCATTTGATAGATGCTATTGGGGTAGAAGGGGTAAGGGTGATGGAAGAGAATGGGCTACACAGGAAGCCATTGTAAGAGAGTTCCTGGATTTAAATAACCATTATGATTTTGTCTTTGTTGAGTTGGATACCCTGAGAGGGAATTATTCTGATTTTCTTTTCTGTCACAACCAAGCTAAAACCAAAAAAAAAAAAAACAAAAAAAACCCCTTTCTTGAGCTAACACTGTTTTAAAAAAGGTCATTTAATGAAATAATTTTGTTTGGTTGTTTTGCTCATTATTTAGTACCAATTGATTACTCTCATAACATTTAATAGGACTAGGTCTAATCAAAAGGTCAACTGACAATTACTGTTACTCTCTGGTACAGTTTAACTCAGATGGCAGAACACATGCAGCTGTGTAGCCAAGTATTTCAGTAACCTTTTGCAGCTCTAAAGGTATTCTAATATTTTTTTCCATTACTCACCATTTCTTTGAGGACTATCTAAAATAAGGTAGCATTTCGCCTTTTCTGTAGCATAATGAAATAATATCATGGAAATTTCAGATCTATAAATAAAGGTAATAAAGTTTTAGTATTAAAGAAATCTTAGTACAATTAGAAGGCTCAGCAAATTGCATGCTATAGAATACCTAAGGTGTCTTTAAATTGACTGAAACTACAAAAAGAAACACACACACACACAAAAAAATTAAACTAATTTAAAAATCTTTTTTTATTACAAATTAAATTATTTTTTTCCTAAAAATCCATTCATTTAAGTCAGGATTCAGAAATCACAATGAAAGAAACATTTCATTACAAATAAATAACATACTAATAAATAAAGTCTATCCCTCTCAGAAAAAGGAAAGCAATCCAGTTCAACCATATGCATTGTGCCAGCTATGCAAGAAACTATTTTCAAAATCTTTCAGAGTATCTTTTTCCCTTCTGCATCTATTTTTTTTTCCAACTTCAGTCATTGCCATTTAATTTCTTACATAGCCTCCTACTTTTACAAAGCATACAATTGTGTTAGTATAGGATCATTCCCTAAGGAAAAAAAAAAGCAAATGGAAAAAAAACCAAAGCCCTACATAGATAAGCATTGATAAAAAAGATAAATTATGGTTCTAGTATTTTCATTTGACAGCTTAGTGATGCTTTGTTGAATTCCTTTTACAAAACTTAAAAACAAAAAAAGGTTAATTCTCCTCTGAGAATGATCTATGGATTAGTGTTACCCACCACAACACTAAACTTTTGTCCTTGCCTTTTCATAGTTTAATTTTTATCTCCAAAACATAGCTTACCTGGAATGTTTCACATTCTTTTTATTGAATCTGTTTCATACTAGACTTCCAGTTAAGAAGGAAACAATTTTTTCTTCCTTCAAGGCAGAAGGTTTTCTAAATCTTAACAGTATGTCATTTTGACACTGAACTTCAGACCAGAAAAGAAAAATAGTAATGAAGAATGTTCATGTCCTAAAAACTGAATTTTAAACTTCTGTGCCAAATCCATTAATTTTTTTTTTTTTTTNTTTCTTTCTCAGAAGAAATAATGGAGCAATGAACAGGAGGAGCAGGCAAGAAGACTTAAACAAATAGCAGTGTCAATGGTAATCCGTGGATTAAACATATTTTTTTAATAAATACCAATGATGTTTAAAAGCAAAATAATAACACCTTTAAAATAGAAATATAGTAAAGATTCTGTAAGTATCAATCCTAGACAAATAATGGAAAATAAATAATCAGAAATAAGTTGTCCGATATAGTTAAAATTAAACTAGGGTTGCTCTGAGCAACTCAACACAAGTAACCAAAATCAAACAGAAGCATGGTGAAAGAATTTGTGGGTTAACAGAAAATTGAAGCTGCCCAACCAAGTATTAACCTCTCATTTTCGGTTCCATTAATTTTTTTTTTTTTTTTTTTTTTTTTTTTTTTACTGAAATATGAAATTTACCTAATTCTAAGTGAAATATATGTATATATTTCTTTAATTGGTGGCCTTGAATGTTTGAGCTTTAATTTTGAAGGTGAAGGTGCCATATTCTAACATTAACCTTGGGTTCTGTACTTAAATTGAGTCCTTGAGAGTGCTGTAGAAAAATAGTCAAGTGGTTTAATAAATATCTACCAAATAAGCTTAGTCTCCAGTCCACCAGAATTTACAGATCCTGTTCAGCAGAGGTGCTACCAAGCCAGTCTGTCTGTACCAGCACAGGGGGTTCTGCCATTGCAAATCTGAGCACCTGCACATCTGGGACTTTGTCTTTTTTCAGTTCACAGCCACTTGTAGAATGAGTGGCCATTCCCATTCTTCCAGCCTGTACAAATCCTTCTGAATGATAGCCATGTTCTCCAACACATTGATTACTTCTCCCACTGTGGTGTCATCCAGAAACTTGTTGAGAATACATACCATGCTTGTCTGGACTTAGTCTTGTTTACCTTTTACAGATATAATTAAGTCATAGACTTATAGAATGGGTTGGGTTGGAGGGGACCTTAAAGATAATTTGTGTCAATCTTGCCTGCCATGGGTGTGGTCACATTCCACTAGATCAGGCTGCTCAAAGCCCCATCCGACATGGCCTTGAAAACTTCTAGGGATGGAACACCCACAACTTCTCTGGGCAACATGTTCCAGTGCCTCATCACTCTTACAGTGAAGAATTTTTCCTACTATCTCATATAAACCTGACTTCTTTCAGTTCAAAGCCATTCTCCCTTGTCCTATCGCTACACACCCTCGTCAAATGTCCCTCTCCTGCTTTTTTTGTAGGTCCCCTTTAGGTGCTGGAAGGCTACTGTAAAGTCAAAAAAGCAACATCTAAAGTGGTGTGTGTTGTGGTTTTAGAATTCCTTGGTTGTTGAGGTAACTGTTGAGGTAACTGCAGTTGTGGTTTTAGAATTCCTTGCTTGTTGAGGTAACTGCAACAAGCATAGAACATTTAGGAAGAAACATTAATTTTATTACATTTTTTTCTTCAATAATTTTTAAAAATCATAAGGACCATGAGATTTCCAACCGTGCCTTTCAAGTTGAAGTCACACATTATAATGCAATTTCTTCATTTCTGCAGCAGAAATCAGCCATTCTTTTCCTAGACTAAGTTGTTAGTTGGTCTATTCTGTTGGTCTGTTAAAGACACTTGCTAGTGCCTTGTCTAAGCTTTTTGTTGATTTGTTTGAACATGAATTTGTTCATGTTGTTCAAGTTGTTCATTTGTTGATTTGTTTAGAACATGAATCTATGGGAATGCAATTTTTTTTTTTCTGAGTAACCAGAGAACTCAGGTGCAGGTAATTACCTGTTTTGATAGAAAGTGACTTTGTTGCTTTTTTTCTCACTAGATCTTGCCTAAATCCAGTATATAGGTGATTTTACCATTTTACCCGTGTAAATCTTCGCATCAGGTCTCAGTAGTACTAGGTAGGTCATAAAAGAGCAATTCCAATTCCAATTTCTCTTTGTTATTATCCAGTCTTCTATATTTATATTCATTTATATATAAGCAACTAAAGTATTTCTACTCAAGCTTCTTAGTGCCTTAATTAATTTTATTTTTGACATCTGGATTTTGTGCTAAAAGAGTGTTCATTTGTTTCCCCTTTACCCCCTCCTTCTCAGTTGCTCGTTTATGTACTTTAACTGGCTGAGTCAGCTGACTCCCCACAACAACTGTGAATTCAGATAGATAAATAACACATGTACTAAAATGGACCATCACCAATAAATTCTTGCACAGTGACTAGAGAGACATAAATAATCCTGTATTTATGTTGTGATTATTATTTATTTTAGTAATGTAAGTTAGGCATCTCATCTAAGCTGCTCTGTAGACTTTTCTCTACAGTCCATGGAGAAAGGTATCTCCATTCTCTAAATTTAAAAGCAGTCTTGAAATGAGTAATCATCTGCACTTTCTCTGCTGACGGAAGAAACAGCCTAGATAAAGTTTTCCCAAATGGAATACCATCTCTCATGTTCAGGGGTAGAACTCATTTAATGATTAGCTGAGTCATCTGGAAATGGTTATTTCTTTTCATTCACCACACATTCCAGCACATTGCTGCCATTCCTAATTGAAGATAATTGAATTTTACCCAATGGGAAAAAAGAATCATCCTACTAGCTGTCTGTTGATGCAGAATACTCTTTCTCTCCTTAGTAATGAGTCCTTGAAAAATATTTTTTTTTCTTTTTCCAGCTCAGTAAGTTCTTTATGTTTGTGAGCAGCCATGGTTAACCTGTTAGACCAGCCAAACAACTGTTTTCACCTATTTTCTCTTATTTTCACTGAAATGGGAATAATTTCCTTTAAAAGGACCATTTCCACATGTGGAATTTTACCTGGACCTCTAAGCATGTGTTTGTCTTGCCATGTTCATTCTCATCTCTATCCTAACATCTAGAATATTGCCATATCTCCTGACCTGTTGTGATAAGTTGTCACTCTCTTCCTCTGGTTTCCACTCTTTGTTCAGTATCAAGTGAGCAAAATTCTTAAATCAGTTTATTAAATTCTCTTCCCTTGTGCTTCTATTTCTCTATTTCTTATTAGAAGATAGTTACTAACCCTAATCTCTGCAAATCACCTTTTCAACATAGGCCCTGTTTGTGCAAAGAGAGGTCCTTATGACTTCAGAAAAGAACTAAAATGGGGCACCAAAGCCTCTTCTAGGGCATATCCTCCAGGGTTATTCTGATTTTACATTTAAATAACAAAACTTTTTTTTTTTTCACTACTGCTTTTTAACATTTTTTTTAGGATGTAGAAGAGGGGGGCATGTACTGTGATTAAATTAAAGCTAATCATTTGATTATTACAAGTGGTTATTACAGTCGAGTTCATAGTCAGGAAACATATCTGGGACTCCATTTCAGTGCCCAGACTTCATTGTATCTATGTTAAAAATCTGGAGGGAAATTTGGTCAGTTTTTAAATGCCCTAGAACAAGACATTTAAAATAGATTCTCTTGTTCTGTACCCATTCTTACTCAGCTGACAGCATACTGACAAGAAGTCGCATTGTGTCAGGACCAGCTACAGGCCTTTGTAACACTTTTGTTTCAATTAAACAGCTGGGGTCTCTTGTAATACAGAATTTATGAAGGAGCAAAACTTAATAAACTGGTTTGCAAACACTGAAATCCAGTCTTTATGTCCCTTCAATGCCTCAGTTTCTCCACCCATAAACCAAGAATAATTATCTCTCCATTTAAAACTTACTGAATTATGTTGATAAAAGAATGCCATAGGACAACCAAGTATTATTAACATCAATATTATTGTTATATTTATAGACTGTAATGTGCATAGTGACTCATGATACAAAAGCAATTGCTTTACATATGGTCCTGTGACTGAAAGTACAATATGGTATTAAAGGCAAACGTACAATTATAGATTGCCAGCACACCTGGGGGAAAAGAAAAAAGCAAAAGAAGGATTACTCACCAGACCCTAGAAAAATCCTTTCTTTGTGGACAAAATATGACTCAAAGTCTTCTTTTCTCCTGATAGCTCAATGCTAAGTCTTGTCTCCTGGGGAAATCAAGATATGCATTTAAAGAAAGATATTAATAACTAGAGCTAGGTTTTATTTTCCAAGGATGATAAGTGTTATAAGGTACTTAGTTTAAGATAGAATGTGGAATGAATAGTAAATGATATTCAAAATATTCTGAAGAGTTCATCTTTTGTCATTTATCTTACAGAGAAAATTATAGGTTATATTGTAGGGAGTCTAATAAATCTATTACTCAGGAGTTATTGATGGAGTTCTGTTAAAGCAGTTCAAGTTTAACCTTAGTAGGAGTTCTCAAACACTAAGAGGCAGTATATGTTCCTTAAGACCTGCCATAATGAAAAGAGATAAGGCTTACATAAGAGAGAAACAGAAAGAAAGACCTAGAAATACCAAACAAAACAAACAAAAATAACCACCAAAAAAATCAAACCCCAAGAACTAAATAAAATAAACACACAGCAAAACAACTTTATTGGTGGAAGCAAGCAGCTGTGCAATTTAGTTTTGGAATAAATTTTTAATATGAAATGAGAGTAACAGTGTTCTGAAGATTATGTAAAAGCTGGGTTAAGGAGACTTTTAGGTGTTATGCAAACAAAAATTTGGTTCCATAAATTTTAGTGTGAGGCACAAGAAATACAGGGCTATAGGATTCTGAGCCGTGTCAGATGCCTGAACATATATCCCTGAACCATGACATCTTTCTAGATGTTGATAGGATGCACTAATTTTTAATGGGATGCACTGGGAGAATTACAAACTGCCCACTGTGGGAGATAACATTTGAGAGCACCTCAGAAACCTGAAGGGCCATGGCATCTGATCAGATGTATCTGAGGGTCATGAGAGAAGTGGCAGAGGAAGTGGCCAAGCCATAATCCATCATATTATGAGGTTGTGACAGTCTGGTGAAGTTCTTATTGACTGGAAAAGGGGAAACAAAACTTCCATTTTTAAAAAGGGGAAAAAAAACCCTGAAGACCCAGGGAAGTACAAGCTGATCAGTCTCATCTTAGTGCTCAGCAAGATCATGGAGTAGATCCTCCTAGAAACTATGCTAAGGCACACAGAAAACAAGGAGATGGTTGGTAACAACCAACATGGTTGTTACCAACTAAGCTCAAGTCAAGTCTGACAAGCCTGGTGACCTTCTGTGATGAAGTTAGAACCATGTTGGGTAAGGTAAGATCAAATGCCATCTCTCAGTCTTTGCTATATAGAAAGCATTTGACACTGCCTTGTATGACACCCTTGCCTCCTTAAGTGAAGAGACATGGTTCTGACAGATTAAGCATTCAGTGGATAAGGATTTGGCTGGATGATTGCACTCAAAGAGTTGCAGTCAACAGCCCAGGGTCCATATGGATACCAGTGACAAGTGGCATTCCTTAGGGGTTGATATTGGAACCAGAACTGTTTAGCTTTTGGTGACGTGGTGATTTTTCGTGGTGACGTGGACAGTAGGATCATGGACATCTTTGGCAATTTTGACAATGACACCAAGTAATGTGGTGCTATTGAAATGCTGGAGAGAAGGGATGCCATCCAAAGGGACCTTGACAGGCTTGAGAGTGAGCATATTCACAGCTCATGAAGGTCAGTCAACAAGGCCAAGTGCAGAGGGAACATTCTGCAGGTGGAGAATGGATTGAGAGTAGCCCTGCAGAGAAAGAGCTGGGGATGTTGGTGGACAATAAGCCAAAAATGACCTGGCAAGATGCACTTGCAGCTCAGGAAACTAATCTGGGTTGCATCAAGAGGCATTACCAGCAGGTAAAGGGAAGCCATTCTCCTCTCCTCTGCTCTTGTGAGACTCTACCTGGAGTACTGTGTCTAGCTCTGGAGGCCCTAATGGAAGAAGGACATGGAGCAAGTTGAGAGGAGGCCATGAAGGTGAACAGAGGGCTGGAGCACCTTTCCTATGAGGACAGGCTGAAGAGCTGGAGTTGTTCAGTCTGGACAAGAGAAAGCTTTGAGGAGAACTTAAAGCAACCTTTCAGTACCTAAAAAGGGAGCCAACAAGGGGCTGGAGAGAGAAGTTTTGCAAGGGCATGTAGTGGTAGGGCAAGGGGGAATGGCTTTGAACTAACAGAGGGTAGATTTAGATTTTGTATTATGAAGAAATTATGAAGCTGATGAGGCACAGGAACAGGCTACCCAGAGAAGCTGTGGGTGATCCCTGGAAGTGGTCAAGACCACACTGGATGGAAGGTGACCCCACCTAAGGCACAGGGGAATTGAAACTTGATCTGTAAAGTTCACTCCAAATCAAGCTTCTATGATTCTATGAAATACTAGTTTCTGTCATTATATCTAATTTCTTTAGCTAATGGTGCAGGTCATTGTGCTGTAATTGGGCCTTGTCACAAGTTAACAAAGTAAAGAATCAAAGTCCTCTTTGCTTTTCACTAAATCTTGTGTAACACTTCATTGCTGACAGTTCTGAAATTCCACCTTTTTACTGTTCTGGATCTGTAAGTTTTTTTTTGTTTTTTGTTTTTTGTTTTTTTTTTTTAAACAGTACTTTGAAATCATCATTTTCAAAGGTGGCCATGAAAGATGCAATTTCTACTTTCAGACTGCATAACTCTCCTCTGTTCCAGCAAAAAGTACTGTCAGGCATTTAATTCTCAAGAAGACACAGTCAGCATATTTCCTCCTAATTTTGCTTACAAATAGTGTTTCCATCTGTGTGGACTGGAAACTGAGAATTGGGAATGATCCAAAATCAAATTGTTTATATTCTGTCAACTTAGAGTGTCTTTTGATTTTTCATTGTTTAAACTATATAAATCTTTTCAAAGCTTTGCTGTTTAAGATTGATTTCTCAAGACAGTGTCCAGCAGTGCAATTATACTGAGATGATTATGCTTCATGATGTTTTTAATCTCTTTTAGGAAATAAAAAAAAAAAAAAAAAAGAAAAAAGAAAAGAAAAAGAAATAGCTGACTCAGCTGCTCACTAAATTTCCCTGGCTCTAGCTGGGCTGGCTTGGAAGTCAGCAAGGGTCCTTTTTAATGGCCCAAGATGCCCTCCTAGTGTTTTCACCATCCCAAAGTGGTTGCTGTGTATGAGATGAAGGACTAAGGAGATGATGAATCTTTGCCTGTGAGTTTCCTCTTCCAGCTGCAGAAGAAATTGGGAAATATCAGGAAAAAGAAATAATATTGAAAGCAGAGAATTATATCATAATCCAGGGAATACATAATGGGAAAAATATTTTTTAATCAAAGTATCAAAATTTCTCAGGGTCTTGTTTAATTGGTGGGGTTTTTTTCCACAGAAGTTGAAATGGAGATATATATATAAACTAAGGCAGATACTAATATAGTTTTGTAGATAAAACTGGTTTCAGCTGAATATGCCTTATCTACTGTTCAATGTTCCTCAACACATGTTAACTGCAGTCATGATGAGTTCCTGGGCTTGCATAAGATGTCATGTCAGTACATGCAGAAACAGGCCTTGTCTTTGGCCTGCCCTTGTTCTGATAGACTTGGCTCGGCTGGAAGGTAGCTGCAAGTAGCAATCAATGGCTTTGGTTTTATTAGTTTTCTATTATTTTACCACTACTAAAATTGCAACAAAAATGAATTGAAGAATACTATCATTTAGGGGTTAAAATAATAGCTGAAAGTAGATTAATACTTATTCATTCACACATGAGTGGGAGGAACTGTTTAATGTTTTGGAAACTTTTGTGGATTTTAAGTTATGATTCTTCTCTTCTCTAATGAATCTGTAAATAAAGAGTACCATGCCCCAGCAACCTCTGATGTGTAGGTTTCATTAATAAAATGACACTAGTAAAAAGATCTTTGTCATATTTTTACTTTATCTCATTGTGCTCTCAATAGTTGTTTCTGCAGCACTTCCATTGTGAGACTACATAATGTGCTTTTGTCAAAGCACAGTGTTTCTTTGTGCTGAAAACAGGTATATTGCTGTCCTCATTAAACTAAATTAGGTTGTCAACCATGACTATATATCTAATTATTTAGTTTGCTGGCTTTTTCTAAGGAGACATAGTGAATGCAAATTATATATAAATCTGAGTGAAGTGCTTCTTTCCAGGTTTTCAGTATTTGATATATACTGATGTATGTCCAGGTAAAGACAGTATTTTCTTTCTTGGCTTTTCTTCCTTAGCTTTATTGTTCTCACTTTTACAGAAAAGACTTGAGGTCAGACCTTTTGTTGGCATAAATTAACAGAACTCAGCTTGCTCTAAGGCACTTGCTTAAATTCATTAGGCATTTTTTCAATAAATACTACCGGTTGAGATTTGTTTCTAAAACAATTTAAAGAACAGTTGAATATTTTACTAAAAGAGTGAAAGTATCCTAGCTTTTTTTACATTGAAAGACCAAATAATTCTTTTTTTGTTGTTTTGTTTGTTTGTTTGTTTGTTTGTTTGTTTTTGGGGTTTTTTGTGGGGTTTTTTGTTCCTAAATTATTATTTGGATAAAAATGCTCAACAACAGTGATAACAATACACTGGTTTTTATTCTTACACTGGTAAGAATAGCAATTCTTACAAAGTTAAGGAGGGGTTTAAAGGAAAGTGACCAAAAAAATTAAAAACAGGAGGAAAATGCTAAGTGGAGCAAAATAGTCTGGAATACAAATACTGAATAGCTTGGAAACAAATAGGAAATAGAGATGTAACATTTCTGTAATGATAAGCTACACTGGGGCAAGAGTTCATGTGCTGAGATCTGGCCCAGTGTGGTCTGCTGTCAAGGCTGATGGTTTTGTTTTTTAGTATACAACTGGGACAGTAAGAATTGATTTTTCAAGAAAGAAGATGGGGGTTTTCGTTAGAAAACTCAAATTCAGCAAAAAGTTCAGAAACATGTCAGTTCCAGTGAAGATTGTCCCAAGAAATATTCCCCACATCCATCAATCTTTTTCAGAAAAGAGAGAGGAAAACACCTACTCTGCAATATTTGGTGACTGGCATTCACTGGCTTGTACAGTTCATGTCCCTTCTTTGCCTCATTAGTGTAAGGAGCTAGAACTCAGTCCTCTTGAGGGATGCATGGCTCCAGTCCCTGCCAGCCTCTTCTCTCCCATTGTTTCTCATTGCAGAATGGATGTAGATCTCTCTCTACTCTTGCGGAACTTTGTTTCTTCTATTGTAGAATAAGAAAGTTTGTGAAAACTTAAAAAGTAAATATTGATGGGAAAATAATTGCCCAGGCAGCACTATTTGTGATCAAGTCTGGTTTACTGCCGTGGTATGTCCCTATCTCAGCTCAGAGCTTGTTACCAGTAAGTGACGGATTAGCCACAGATTCTTTAGAGAAGAAGATTAGAATTTTGGATATAATAGGAAAAATATTTATTTCTCTCTGTTGTTGCCTTCTGCAATTTTGTGATGTTCTGCTAAATGCAAATTGCTCCTCATTACATTATTTTGGTGGCTTGTTTTCAAATGTTCATCCACATGTTTATTTATAAAGAGATTGCTATATACGATGGCAATTACAGTGTCAGTAAGAATAATAATTCAGCAAAGCAAAGCCAATATTCATTGAGGAGACATGTAGGAAAGGCTAAATAATACCAGAAAAGTGTACTCACATGACAGTGGAAAAATACTCACTTTGGATACTCTGCTTATGATGAAGTCTCTAAAACATTAGTAATTACATGCTCACAATGAGAAAATTTTATGGTTGGAGTAAAGAAGTACTAAATACCTATTATTACAGCAATGCATATTATTAATGAACATAATAAAATATGTGAATTAATATACAAAGCAAAATAGTGTATGAGAGAATTCAATGCTAATAGTCTTTTGGAGGAGGAGGTGGAAGCCCCATTGCTTGAGTTATTTAAAAAGGGAGAAAATGCAACGTTTTAAAGAAATAGACTGTGCTGCAGGGTTTTGTGCCAGACCAGATGCTACACTGTACTTGAAAAATCTGACAGAAGTGGATACTGAATTTAGCATATGAAGATGACAGTGTGAGTCAGCTGCTGAGTGCCTAGTATCACATAGGTAAGCTGATCTTTTGAGAATATAATCAATGAGTCCCAAAGGAACTGCCATCCAGGAGACCTTTTCTATTTTATTTAATCAGTGCTAATGAACAGACAGTGAAGAAGGACAAGCTTTCCCTGTGACTGTACCCATTTCTATTCTGAAATGCCCTTAAGGTGATTCTTTTAGTTCAATGACTGTACAGAGAAGGCAGATTAACTTAAATGCATTTCTTTAAAATTATCTAAGTGCTTTATGCATCTAGTGTAATTTGGAGCTTGGAAATTACTTGGAGCCCTTATAAATCTTGGTTGCTTGACAAAGAGAGAAATGGACAGTACCTATGGAGGCAGATGCACTATCTTCCTGTTGCTATGTGGGAACAACACAAGAAAGAAAATACTCCGTCAGGTTGTGTGGGTTTACAACACACATTTTCTCTCCTTTCATTTGATATTATATTTCATTTTATTTCCTAGGTAAAACTGGTATAGAATATTAATTTTTCACAGGTTCTCAGGGAGTACAATGAATAGTATTAGATGGGGCTGGCATACTCAAATATATGCTTACTTTGTAATATAGTAAATTTGTATTAAATTACTAGTTTTCAAAACAATTTTGTTTCAGCTTGAACTGACATTTTGAGAGTCAAGGCAATTTAAATTTAGCAACTTGACTGCACTTCTTAATTCAAGTGCACGATTGAAAAGATTGAAAAAGCTGTTACAATAGCTTAACTCTAGCTCAACAATTTGAGAGCCCAGAGTAGTGGAGAGTTGAAATCATTCCTCTCTCAACACAGGCTGATAAAATAATCTGAGGATTAAATCTAGTATTTTGGAGGTACATGAAAAAAATTAGAACTGATACTTTTGCTGCCCATCTAATTCTTCAGTGAGACAACTGGGCTTCCAGGTTCTTACAGTAAAATATAAATAAACCCTTTTCCTCCACAGGAAAACTGTGGGCAGTTTTGTTTTGTTTGCTGGTTTGGTTTCTTTTCCAGGGGGAAAGGGTTGGGTGTTTTTAGTTCAGTTCTTTGGGAGAAAGAGTGAAAAGCAGAATTAAAAATCCCAAATATTTCCCTTACAACTATACTTTTCTGGACTGTCCTGATTACATTCAGATGGGATTTTTGTGAAAGAATTTGAGAAGAGGTATATTTAAAATTGCTGTGTTGTAGCATCATTAGATGCCTACAGATTTCTAGATGTAAAAAATATATATATATGTTTTTGATGTAATACTAAAATCAGGGAAAATCTATCAGATTCCATTTGGTAGGTTGTACTTCTTGATACTATTTCTGATCTGATAAGCAGTGTTCTCAGTCACAGAATTAAGGATGGAAAAGACCTCCAAGATCACCAAGTCCAAGCTTTGACCTATTACCACCTTGCCAACTAGACCAATGCACTCAGTGCCACATCCAGTTGTTTCTTGAACACCTCTAGGGACAGTGACTCTGCCATCTTTCTGGACAATCCAGTCCAATGCTTAACAACCCTTTCTGTGAAGTAATTCTTCCTGATGTGCAACCTGTACCTTCTGTGGCATGCCTTGAGGCTACGTCCTCTTGTCCTGTTGCTGGTTTCCTGGCTAGAAAATGCTGAACCCCACCTGCTACAATCTCCTTTCAGGTAACTGTAGCAGCTATAAGGTCTCCCCTGAGACTCCTTTTCTCCAGGCTAAACAACCCCATCTCCCTCATCCACTTCTCACAGAACTTAATCTCCAGACCCTTCACCAGCTTTGTTGCCCTTCTTTGGACATGCTCCAGCACCTCAATATTTTGTGAACGTAGTACTAAATGTGCAGCCTCACCAGTGCTGAGTACAGAAGGACAATCACTTCCCTGGTCTGTGATACACGGGGGATATCTTGTCTTTAATAGATTTCACACTCGCTGAATATTGATAAAATAAACTGGGACACAAGAGAAAGAACATAATTTGAAGTTGCAGATTCTTCTTACAGAATGTCATTTCCCATGGACCCATGGACCTACTCAAGGGCAGTCTATAGTTTTAAGATTAATGCTAGTGCATTCTCTTCACTTTCTCTTGTAAAGTCTACATATTTTACTTTCTTTTCTTTTAAATTTTATTTATTATATAAAAAATTAAACTGGTGGTTTTTTCAATGTTTCTGCTTGATGATTTTAAAATTTAATTTCAACCCAAATAAAAGTGAGATTTACTGATAAATGAGGTGTGAGTGACTTCATAGTGAATTATTCATTAATATACATGAAGTAAGACGTCCTTACTAGTTTTCAGGATTCTGGATCTTGCATCAAGATCAAAGCAAACATAATTGAAATTATGCTAACAATGCTATAAAATATAGAAAACTGAGAGATGGAGAACCCAGTCCCTTCAGGTTGTAGCAGAACAAATCTTGAAAAATAAGTGCTTTCACAGTCACCTGAAAATCAAATAGAGGAATCTCTGTGGAATATTTTGACAGACTGTTTATCAGAAATCCACAATGTCTGGAAGAAATTCAGGAAGTCTGTTTACATTCCTGTTAACTTTAATACAGTAAAAGTTTGCAATATATAAACATCAGTGAGGTGACAAAAGCTCTGCAGTTTAATAGTGGCTCAATTTCTTTTACTCTACAGTTACATATTTTAGACATAGAATTAATTTGGAGCATTAATTTGGAGTTATTCTCTTCTAAAATACCTGGTATTGTAAACTTCTAGCCTTCTGCTTTGGAATCCAGAAGTATTAATTAATTTACTTGTGAAATCTTTATGAGACATTGTTAGTGATTTTTCAGCAGCTATCACCCATGTTAGCAAAATATTTAAGTACATGGTTTTTTTTAGTGTAAATGGCAAGAAAGCCTATGAAATCTGCCCAAGGAAACATGGAATCTTACTGGAAACATAGACCCATGTTTCTACTCCCTCTCTGAAGAGAAATATATATCTTAGGCTGTTTCAACATTGAGACACAATGCAACATTGAATGCCATTTTATGGGTTAGGCTACATGCTTCAGTCAAGTCCTGAGTTTATTTCTAGGAGGAGTTCTGAGCTATTTGCTCCTATTTCTTGATAAGTAGACCTGTGTCTCTAGGCTAAAAGAAAGTGTGGTCTTCTTCTTCATGTTCCCTAAGAGGAAAGATTGGGAAATCAAATGCTTACCAGTGTTGAAGAACATGTAATCTAGAATGTAACATCTATGTATGCTTCTTCACTTCTGTGATTAATATTTTTTTTGTTCTTCATAGAATGTAAGCCAAGAAACATATTGTCAAATTTGCTCTATGTAGAAAAAGGCTGAAGTGTTTCATGGTATCTTTCACTTTGATGTTGTCACTAATTTAAGGTTAAATGCATTTGTGTGCCATTTCAAGACAGAAATCTCTCTACAAATCTATCAGAAGACAGAAATTCCTTTGGGAAATAAGTTAGAGTTGGAACAAAATTAATGAGTCAGAGGCTGTGGTCTTTCAAGTCTCTGGACACTAAATAATTCCTGAGATGCACATCAGAGGACAGAGTTTCACCCTTAGCCACAAATCTGAATAAATATAGATGATGTGAGAGTGTTCACTTACTTTCTTCTCCAGTTATGGCTGGGTTGTTGAAATTAAAACTGGGGAGAATAAAAATCTATTCCTAAGTATTTAGGGGCCATGTAAGAACTTCTTATTTAAAATAAAAAAAAAAAAACAAAAAACAAAAAAAAAAAAACAAAAAACAAAACACAAAAAAAAAACAAGNATGGCTGGGTTGTTGAAATTCTAACTGGGGAGAATAAAAATCTATTCCTAAGTATTTAGGGGCCATGTAAGAACTTCTTATTTAAAATAAAAAAAAAACAAAAAACAAAAAACAAAAAACAAAACACAAAACAACAACAAGCCTCCATATTTGGATTCAGGTTTGACCTATAAAAGTGGTTTAAGTAAACACCAAATATGTTTCTGGATCGTAGAACTAATGTAGTTTTTTGGTTTTGTTTTTTTTCTTTTTTTTTAATTTTCTGTGTCATTCCTCTGTGATTTACTTCCATTGTAACATAGGAAAAGATAATGCTTCTTTTCTATTTAAAAACTACAGAAATCCTGTTTTGTACAGCAAAAAAAAAGCAGCAAAATCTTGCAAGCAAAAAAAGTCTTCAGCTTAGAAATTCATTCATTCACTAAAAATTGTTACTTAAAAAATATTTACAGTAAGTACTTCCCTAAAATACATTCCCTTATGATTCAATTCTGTTGTCTGTGGCTTAGATATTTCTTGGTTCTAACAAGGTAGTATGAACACATTTTTTTTTCCTTCTGCTTTACTCCTCTGCAGCTCTAACAGGAGCCCTAGCATACTGCTAGTGTAAATTGATGCCTGGCTTTACTCATCTGATTTAAGGCAGCTACCTGAATCACTGAAGATAATTTTGGTGTTCTTAAAAGCTCTAAAATAAGAGTCACAATTACTGGGTTTTTCTCTGTGAAGAAACAGGCATTTTCAAAGGATGACTCATTCATCTGTGAGTCTATCTTTTCACAGAGGCCTATATAAACCTACTGCGTTCTCAGCAATTACCTGAAGTTAAGCTGACTAAACTGAGCCTTCATCATCATGCAAAGTGACCATGGATGGGCAGATTTTGAGATTTAGTTTGAAAAGGGAAATATCAATGTGAGTTCCTCTGCAGTGCCCAGCCAGCATGCAGCAATCCTGAGGCCACGGCCGTGCCTATGCATGGCTGAGCACTGAATGCTTGCTCATTCGCTGCTTGGCGCTGCTGCTCAGGCTGCCAGGATGTGTCACGGTTCCCATGGATGTTTTGTGTTGAAGGACAGGCTGAGCCACAAGGAAGTTAACTAAGACAACTCCATCTTAAGATGAGAGAAAAAGGAAGCATCAAGGAATTAACTTCGGTCCAATGAATAATGGAGTATTACTAAACCATTTAAAAGGCCAACTTCTGCACCAGAGGTGGTTTTTTTGTTGTTGTTGTTGTTTGTTTGTTTGCTTTGGTTTTTTTTTTTTTTTTTTTTTTTATTTTTTTTTTTTATTTGGATGTGTGCATTTGATTAGTTTACTGCTACTGTATTTTGCAAAATGCCTGAGAAAAATCTTGTGAAAATGGATGGGTGAAGAAGGAATTTGGGAAGACATGATCAGACATTTGTTTGGAAAACAGCACTGAGATTTTAATAGGAAGGGAAGGGAAGGGAAGGGAAAGGAAGGGGAAAATTTTAACTTCATCTGTCTTTAGCCATAATGACACTTCTAGGAGGGAATTCTTTGGACTGACTTGATCTTTAGATAGAGTAGCTAAGGCTTGTCTGTCTTTTAAGGAAAAATGTTGATATTAGTTTTGTTTAAAATGTTCAAGAAGGAAGTATTCAGTTCAATTATTAACAAAAGTCTGGTTTTAGTTAATATCCTCGATGTCTGAAAGACAATAAAAATATCATGCTTCATTTCTAATTCTGAATTAAAAATATGTATCTCTTAATTTTACCATGTTAATATACATCTTAAGTATGCATGTGCATTTCAGCACGACACTGAAACATGGAAAGATGCTGTTAGAAATATTAGTAGCTTAAGGCTAGGTTCATAAAGGGAGAATGGTTCACTCAAAGAATTCNGGGAAGGGAAGGGAAGGGAAGGGAAGGGAAGGGAAGGGAAGGGAAGGGAAAGGAAGGGGAAAATTTTAACTTCATCTGTCTTTAGCCATAATGACACTTCTAGGAGGGAATTCTTTGGACTGACTTGATCTTTAGATAGAGTAGCTAAGGCTTGTCTGTCTTTTAAGGAAAAATGTTGATATTAGTTTTGTTTAAAATGTTCAAGAAGGAAGTATTCAGTTCAATTATTAACAAAAGTCTGGTTTTAGTTAATATCCTCGATGTCTGAAAGACAATAAAAATATCATGCTTCATTTCTAATTCTGAATTAAAAATATGTATCTCTTAATTTTACCATGTTAATATACATCTTAAGTATGCATGTGCATTTCAGCACGACACTGAAACATGGAAAGATGCTGTTAGAAATATTAGTAGCTTAAGGCTAGGTTCATAAAGGGAGAATGGTTCACTCAAAGAATTCTTATTCCCCAAGAATGAAAATATTCTTTGGATGTTTGGTGCATCACCTATGCACCAGAAAGAAAAAAGATTTTAAATAGTGTGATTCACAAGAACTTAAATATATAAAGATTTTTATTTGTTTGGTAGTTGATTTCCAGTGGCATTTTCTACTGAGTAGTTCAAGTGCATGGATTTACTTGGGGAAAGAGGAGAGAGGAAGAAAAAACCCAGACTCTTATTCAGATTGGGGTTGCAATGAACACTGAGAAGAGTGTCATGCCCTACCTTAGCAAGAGTATTCTCTTTCTTGTTGGATTCATCTGTGAACATGTTCTGGAAATTGGGATTCAAGGTCAACCTCTTCCCACAAAATAGGGAATAACACATTTCTGTACAGTTTCTGTAACATTCCACTGATTAAGAAAATATTAACATATGAGAAACTTTTGCCTAGACCTTTTTAGTGTTTGATGAATCTTTAATGTATCTCTCCTAAAAGATTGCAACAAGTACAGGTCTATAGGTATATTCTTATTAAAGACTTTCTCAATGTCTTTTCTTTTTTCTCTGCTGTGCTTGTATGATCAATTGAAATAGTTTTTGAATTTAAAAAAAAATAGTCAGGGTCTTATTTCATAAACTGAAAAGGCTGAAGATCCACAACAATGGGATACATAGTTTACAATAATTTTCTCTTTTTCTCCTAAAAATGAATAGATAGAAATAGTTAGAAATGCATAAGAACTGGAAAGATGACAAAACATAAAACCATTATTCCAGTCCCAGCTCCTGGGACTGGATTTCTGAAGTCAATTATTTTTGTATAGAGCACATAAACACTCCTGGAGGCTGTGACAAAAATGTTAAACATTCTGAACAGACCAGCAAATTCTGTCAAGCCATTTATCCTGCCTGTGATGACAGCCATTTGAAACCAAAATTTCATCTTCCCCTGCTGGACCATGACTACCTTCTTCTCCCTCTTTTGGGCCTTTCATTATTCCTTCAGGCCTAGTCACACAGCAGTGTCATTTATAGCAGGCCTCAGCCCTGTTTTATAATGCCTTTCCTCAGGAATCCACAAAAAATGTTGTAACATTCTTTGTGGAAATGGCTTTATTTGTTGTTTGTGCTGAATGTGGTAGATACTTCTATATCTGGTGAAAGAGAAGCTGAGCAAAAGGCCACAAATACCATATGGTGTCTGATATGCTTTCACATTTTTTCTGTGGTGGTGAATTAATGTGGTACAATGGCCAGGCTTCTGAATATCTTGTGGGACCCCACTTGGCAATGCCAGGATTTATATTTGTTACTGAATGTTCTGATTGGTTTGGCATCAGCAGTAGCATTGGGGCACCCTACACAGTTCCTGTTCCATTGCTGGCATTTCAGGACAGGCTTTGAGCACAGGCTTTCATGATTTCAAAGTGTAAGGGAGGGCTGAATCAAGAGGAGTTACTCCTTGGTCTCCTATTTCTGCAGCAGTTTGGGCAGCTACAGTGCCAAAAGGGAGGTGTTGATGTAAGGTGTGTGCTTTCAGGACTGGACAAACAAAGGCATTTGTAAGTCCTGACTTCAGCACCAACGTAAGGAGTTTAGTATCTCTTCCCTGAGACATACTTTGGATATAGTTTTTTATTCTTATATAGCTGATAGAATTATTCTCAGCTGAAGTTCTACATCATTTAGTTTGGACCACTGCATGCTTTCATAGTAAATGTTCACCTCATGCTATGGCTCATGGAAAAATATGGACCCTGGCATTAATTACTCACTATTAAATGATTTTAGTAATAATTACACTAACTGTGAGTGTAATTGAGTGAAAGTGACAGCTGTACCTGTCTAGCTACTGTATAATTTTGGGTTGAACTTGATCACTAAAGCAGATCCTAATGCAAGAACAGTGCATTTACAGGTTGCTCCCACATGCCTTGAGGGCTACCACTCAAGCAAACAGAATATTGAGGTTTGTAACACTAGCAATAGAACAAGTTTTAAGTGAGATGGAAATGATGGCATGAGGATAAGGAGCTTCCAGGAGGGGTATGTTTTTGTTGGAGTGCAGACAGAAAAATAGGGTTGAAGCAGGAGAGGATGCTGACTTTCCTTTCTGAGCTGGCAACACTTCAGTTAACAAATTTACTATGAGAATTTCTCATTCTGACCTCAGCTTAACTATCAGCACTGAACTTGTCTTTTTCTTGAACTTGTTTTCCTAACTCTACCCAACATCATCTCTTCCAATCACTACTTCAGAATGGTAATTTATATTTAAAAAAACCCTGTAGATTAGTATTCTGAGATAGAATCACTTCAGGTAGGTAAAACCTTTCAGGTGATCCAACCAATTAGAAAAAAAAAAATGCTTTATAACTGGGTCCTATAATTAATTCTTATTACCATGTAACAACTCACCTTTCCCTGTCTCTTTCTCCATATTATGTTTAGTTCCTTTTTATAGGTTCATAGATAACATAGATTTTATTGCTTTTTATTATATCTAGTTCTTGGCTTTTGATTTGGGTTTGGGTTTTTTTTGTTTTTTTTTTTTTTTTTCTGTGTTTGGTGTGGAGTTTCTTAATACACGCATCTCCTATACAAATATTTAAAAAATAGACTTTGAAATTTTTGTATGAGGCCAACAGTATGTAGTTCACCAAGTCTGAACAAATATAGAATTTAAGCACAGTAAAAAAAATCAACATAAAACAATAAAGTAATTTGGATTGAAAAACTCTAAAAAATATCTAATATTGGCAAGATTATTTTTCAGACTAACCGACTTTTTTGAAAATTGTAACATACACATTATTGTAGCCAAGAGGCTTTCAGGAAAATTTAAAATCAAATTGAGAAGATGCACATTTCTATCTTCTTTATTTCTTTTCTATATCTTCCGTGGGTTTATGCAAAGTTTTTATATCTGAAGATATCACTGTTTGACACCCAATGTGTGTATTGAGTTTAAATTCAAATGCAACAGGAAGATATTTACTAGTTGCTTCAATACTAAACATCAGAACAACTGAAAGGGTTTTATGCTAGATAGCATTGTGATGAAAAATAGAGAGCATGACTTGCACAGAAACTGCTGGATAGTAAAACAGTAAATTAATTTAAATTGTTTAGACACCCATCTATGCATGCATGTACTAATTCTATTAATGTGAATAATAGTCTTTTTTATAGTTTCACTGAGCTTACTCCTGACTTTTATACTGAGAAGAGCAGCTGTCAGAACTACAGCAATGTCTGAACAAAGATACCCTAAATGTTTCTCGGGTTTTTTTGTAAATACAGAGCTTTTGATCATGTCACAGTTTTTCACTATGAACACCTATGGAGGTCTCACCAAAATGTCAAGTATTTTGTCTTCAAGTCACACAGAATACCATTAATTGTTTTATTTGCCTTTTCATCCATTCCTCTTTGCTCTTATGTACTTGCTGACAGCTGTACTTAGTGGCATGACTCACAACCTTCCCTGGAGCAGAGCTCTTTGAGCATGTGCATTATTGTGTTGCTCAGCTGGATGGAATCTATTGCCCTAGGTTAGCCCATCATGTAGGCAGCCACTTAAAGGAGACTGATTCACTTTTTCACAGAATGTGTAACAAAACCCTAAATTTGCACTGGCAGCATTGTCTGTCCAACTCAGAGAAAATTCTGCAGTTAAAAATGTTGTGAAGATCAGGATGCTTGCCTGCTTCTGTTTACTAATTATTAGCTACAGGGATTGAAGAAAAATACTGTAGTTTCATATCCTATAACTGTATTGGTCTAAATAAAATGTTGGGGTTTTGACAGTAGGTGTTACAAGTTAATCTAGAGAAATACAGACTGTTCAGATATTGTTGGAAGTTTGGAGATTAATTTTGGCAATTATTATCCTGGACCGAGTACTATATACATAAGAGAGTATATTCTGGGTGAGTTCTTCACTAAGCTGATCTAAGAAATGCAGTCCTGGTGCAAATAAACCCTGTCACTGTTAGGAGGAGGACACATTATCTGTTCATATGCTGCACTAATGGAGTTGTGCTTCTGGCAAGTCAGTTTACTCAGTGCAAATGGTCTTCAATTAATGTTCCAGAGTGGAAAGAAGTTTTACCATATTTTTATACTGATTCACTTTTATTTTGTTCAACTGTCTTTTCAATTCAAATGAGATAATATTTACTCATCTGTCTAATACTTCCTCTTCACCATGAGGGTAACCAAACTGCTGAAATCGAGAGTATGTTTTCTATTGCAATTTATAAACAAAGAAAAAAGAGTCTATCTAAAATGAATAGCTCTATCTAAAATGAATAATCATATTTTTATGCTTATATAATTTTTTTCAGAGGAAGTAAAGCAGGCTAACAAGCAATGATTCTCTCTTTCTGTGCTATTAAAGCTTAATTATCTTGTTGCTTCTTAGTAATGCCATGAATAACATTTTGAACAAGCCATGATTAAATCTGTTTCCGTTTCTATGTGGTAATCTACAGGAAGAGTTAGTAAAGTTTCAAGAACAAGTTAAAAGCTGATTACTTGTCTTCAACATCAGTTTTTTGCAAAGTCTTGCTGAAATATTAGGGAGATGTCAGAGATGATGTATTTATTCTGTAGTGCCTGCTCATTGCCAGAATTAGGGAAAAAATATTCTCCTTCATGTCAGTACTTTTTAAAAGATGGTCTTAATTTGAGAATGGAGGATATTCTGCAATTCCTGTGTCTTCCTCTGTGTCATAAAGAAACACAACACAATAGTCTTTAAGAAGTCAAACATCACAAGCCAGTTGGAAATTTGTTAGAAAATGTATACTTTAAGAATTGTACTAAATGAAGACAAAATAGAAAATATCCAAGAAGTTTCTGTGGAGTACTCTATTGACTTCCAACAAAATGGTATTTAATAATGGATAAATGCCATAAAAGTGTATTTTCAGCTCTCTGTGACTCTGGCAGATGAGCACAAATTAATTTATGCCATAAGCATGTAAGCTTTGAACCCTTCACTGAATTTCACCAAGGGCAAATAAATGCTATAAAAGTGTTTTTATGCTTCTGTGGCTGTGCAACTAAATAGAACCCTTTCACAATATTAGCCAATGCAAATCAAAACTGTCAATGTTCTGTGAGTAGAAGAAAAAGATATTATTGGTCTCTGTGTTTGAGTGAATCTGTGTGTGAGTCATTGTTGCAAAGGCGTTTGATTTTCTGACTCAAGCTTGTGTTTCTTTCAGTAAACCTATGACTTCACATATGCAGTAATCAGAAGTTTCTAAATGATCAATTTCTTTTCATATGCATGGCTATTCACTTTGGGTTTATAGCTTTTTTATTAACAGAAGAATGAAGTTTGTGAATGCTTTATTTTCCTTTAACACACAATGCTTCCCCTTGATTCTGCAGTGCCTGCTCATGCAAAACACCCATCCTCAGTAAAATAAGGGCTACAGAGCCCTCTGTCCTTGATAACTTGTTGTGGGTTTTTTTGGTGATTTTTGTTTTTTGTTTTTTTGGGTTTTGTTTGTTTGTTTGTTTGTTTGTTTGTTTTTTTAATACAGTGAGTAGGACTGGTTGCACAATATAAAGCCTCTGAATTATGACTAAGAAATATTGAATTCTCTTCATAAATCTGCCACTGACTGTTATAGGACTTAAAACAATTCATTTGATCTCTGTTCTTATCTATCTTTTCATTCTTTCTCTGTTTTGTGTATGAAGGTAATTTTGGCCAATGGCTTGTCTTCTCCTCTCAAGTCTACAAAAAATTTTTTTAGAAGTGTGGTCTCCGTTAAGACCTCTGGAGGATACTGTCATACAAAGAAATGATAAACCAAATCTACAGGAGGCTTGATAAATGGCAAGCATTTATTTTGTGTATGTGTGTGTGTGAAATAAATTAGACTTGCAGTCCACCTGGAGAAATCATCATCAAAACATGTGACTTTTGCTTGTTAGCTCCTTGTCTTTAATTTCCACTCAATCTTTTCTCAATATTTTTCTTTTTTTTTTTTTCTTATTTGTTTTTCTGCTTAAGAAATATGGGGATTTTATCCACTCATTTCCACCTGCAGTTACACAAAGATTGAGGAAAAGTTGCTTAATGCTGCACTTAACTATCCTTCCAGCATCACATATCCTTTAAGTCCTGTATTTACTGACAACACAGCAAGCAAATGCTGTGAAGGTTAAGCGCAGTAGTTAAACAAAAAGTAATCCTCCTACACATTCTTCCAAGGGCATTGCCAGCAGATTATTAGGACAGGAGGATGGGAGTCTGACATTAAGTGTTCTCTGGTTAAGTCAAACTGAAAGATACACAAAAAATATTTTTTTTCCTCTCTTCTCAAGTATGCCCATGGTTTTTATTGGAATTTTGCATATGGTAATTATTTGTCTCTAACAAACAATTCTCAAGGTTTGTTATCTCTATGGAAACTAACTATTGATTGAGTTCTGTCTTAAGACATATTGTATTTACTTCTAATGTTAATCAGAGGGGAAAATAGAATTTTTATATATAAATTCATGATCACGAAAGACAGATCATAGGATTAATTAGCCAGATGACCCATGCAGCTTTCTTTCACCAAGTTCTTTAGCAGAATAAGACACTCTTCCATAGTACCATCATGGTGTGAAGGTTCAGTTGCAGAATCCCTTAATGTAATACAATAGGAGAGAGTATATTTTGAGGAAAATGAAAAACTTGTTTTTGTAGTTTGGCCTTAACTAGTCAAAATATGTAGGTCGAAATTGCTTTTGTAAGAAATTAAGGGTTCTATGCAAAAGACAAAAAAGTTTATTAAGAAAGAAATGTATATTGTTATCCATTTTATTACCAGCCTTTGTGGTGAATATTTACGGCAAGAAACCTCCGGCCTTGAGGACATTTTTAAAGTGCCCACGTTAAAATGACTTATTAGCATACTTAGTCCTTATTAGTATACTTCTGCTAAGGACTGCACTGCAAAACAATAGGACCTTCAGCTAAAGTTATTCATAATAGCCAACAATCAGACACAGAATATTTTGTCTGTTTCCAGGAAATTAGTAAACAGGCTGTTGTTAACCAAGGAAGAGGAAATTATTTCAGCAACTAGGGAAATTGTACCACTGCCACTGAGTCCCAAAGAAATGAATCCAGATGCATTAGTAAAATTATGCATTTTTAAGTCAGCTGTAGCAACATATGAAAATGCATTAACAGAGATAAGGTAAAAGGGGATTGAATACCTTAACAGTTATTTTATTTCTAAATATGATTTTTTTTCCTATGATTATTTACAATGGCTTCCATTGATGCTTTTTGAATCTTTTTCTAGCACTAATTGCCTGATCTTTAATTACCACCCAAATCAGTCCAGTGCTTACATATGAAATTTAAGATAAATCAACATTTTTAGAGAAGCATAACATTCAAATGTTTGCATTAATTTAAAAATAATTTTAAACTACTGTTTTTCAAAGAAAAGGGTCTTGTTATTAACCTTTTGATAAATTCCTGTGTAAGTGGTAATTCAGATACTGTTTAGTAGTAAGAAAGCATGTTAACATTCACAGCTGTTAGAATGAATTTACTCTATCTCTAATATTCCTGAATCTCATTTTGATGTAGATGTCCACCTTTCTTTAATCAAAACCTATGCAAGTGAACTGTGAGACAGCAGGATATAGAAAATAAAATCATCATAATATATTTAAAAAAGAAAAATCTTGCCCTTGATTCAAGCAACTACAAGAGTGTTATTCAATAAACCTTTTCTCACTGGCAGTTCTATTATATTTAACAGGGTTTTCATCTAGGTGACACCTTTTTCTGTAATACTATTTTGTATCATTACCATATCATCTCATGCAAGAGTGGGTAATGGAAATTAATATTGTAGTGATATCAGTGACACTAATTGGACTAGCTTACTTCACTATTATTGAGAAAGGAGGATTGTCTAAAATGTCTTTAGAAGGCTTGCAGGAGAAACAAATACAGTGCATCATTAATGCATTTGTCTAAGTTACTAATAATTTCCTTTCTGGCTTTGCAGAATGTTATTAAAATATCTTAATATATGGTGCATAAAATTGCATTTTTTATAGAATTGATGAGAAATGAGAAAAACAAATGATTAATTAGAAAGGCAAAAATTGGGGGCATAGGAAGATGAGTGTGTGATCACCACATGAGGAAATAAAAATTCAACATCAGATTGAGTGACATACACTTAAAAGTAACTTTCCTCATTGTAATTGCTGTCTTGAAAATGCTGGCCAATTTACAGAAGATTTGCAGTTATATTTGTCTTTTTCATTTATCATAGTCAAGAATAAAATAATCTTCCCTGGATACAGCTAAAGGGATGACCTAATAAGACACTAGATAGACCATTTTATTTGCTACTGATTTTATTGTCAGCTAAACCATGGCTGCAGACAATTCAGCTGAAGTATAGTTTGTGCAAAGTAAACACGTCTTCAGCCACTGATACCCATATGGTCATTTAAGTGGGTTTCTAGGACTTGAAATGGTACTTAAGATAATATATTTTTTTTAAATATATATGTAGCTATAGTATATTCAAATTTAGTCTCAAACTGCTAAAAGTATCTTTTATTTGTTCATAGCCTTTTCAGAAAAAAGCTATTATGTGTTTGCTACAAGACAGGTATTGGGAATACTTGTATGTGTAATGGCATATAATATTATTTTTTCATAAGGTGTGAGTAAAATAGCTCCAGGCTTTTTTACCCAGAGGTTTTTTTTCTAAGTACAGTAGCTATTTCATTTCTCACAGAGATTGCAGCAATGTTAATGGGGAGTGAGATATCCCCCACCTCCCAACCTCCAGATCCTCCAAATTTGTGTTGGGATTTTTAATTTGGTGTTTTTCAGTAAATAATGTCTATTTCCAAGTTACACTTTTTTTTTTTTTTTTTTTTTTTTTTTTTTTTTTTTTTTTTTTTTTTTCTCTTT
>VZRH01004966.1:401632-492482 GCA_013397555.1 Urocynchramus pylzowi | reverse complement strand
ATATATATATACACACACACACACACACACACACACACACACACACACACACACACATACACACACACACACACACATATATATATAGGTATAACTGTTTATTAGCTAAATCACTTGATATATAACCTTATAGATGCTCCAGATAAAGCCTTAAAAAAACACATTTAAGAATAGCATGACATTATCTGTATTTACAGAGTGAGTTTTTTTCTTTTCAGGAGTGAATGATTAGATAGGAAAATAAAACATTTTGAAGTCTTCTTAAAGCACTGACCCTAAGAATGACCTAAAGATTGCAAAGCTTTACTTCAGCGTGGGTATTTTCACCCTGCAAAGTGAAAGGTGAATGAACTGTATCAGTAGTTTTTTTCCAACATTTAGCTAAGTAGTGGATCAGGCTCCTCTTATCACACAGAAGTCTTCTCCATTCCTGAGATTAGTGTTATAAGTCATATAATCTATTTTGGGCAGCTGTCTCAAAATTTAAGAATTGTCCTCTGGAAATACCCCTCTGGATATAGAGTGATTCTGAGGCAGTATTTTATAGTAGATACACAGATTTAGGTGGATAAAGCAAAGAGAGATGAATCTCACTCTTGATTTTCTCACACAAAAAGTCACAGCAACTGTGGTTTGAGCAAAAAGAAAAAAAAAAAAAACAAAACCAAACTTTCATCTTCTTTATGATATGCTGATAGTTCAAAAGCATCAAATTTTATCATCATTCTTAGATGATAAGTGCTAAATCAAGCTGATTCAGTTAAATCCTGAGTTCTCCCTTCTCTTTGCATCCCTTTGCTTCTTTCCTATCTTGGAAAAAAGGGTGCTGTGCTTCTCACACCTGATAATTTCCGTATCAAAAAAAAAAAAAAAAAAAAAAAAAAATCCATCACAAAATCAACTAAACAAAAAACATTGGTCAGAAGCTGCCTCTGCAGTGAACTCAGCTGTGTCCACCTATCAGCCTTGCCTATCAGATAACATTCTATATCAGGGGTAGGTCCATTTCTGACTTTCAACGGGCTTCAAGTGTGAAACATATACCAAAATACACAGTTTAAGTAAAGTAGCCTCTCTCTGGAGTTGCCTCTGGATCTATACAACAGTATAATTTGTGGCAACTGTAAATTTTCTTGGCAAAAATTATCAGTACCTGGACATTAACCACACATCTTTGCTCTTCCTAATCAGATTTCCCGTACTCTTCTATGCACAGTTTGTTTGGTCTGTCTTTACCTAAATTCCCCACATTTTGAAATGCTTCATTAAAAAAACAGATATTGCCAGGCTTAAATTATTCAAAAGTCTAAAGCTGTCTGGGTCTGTGATGACAGAAATCAGCTGCTTATTAGCTGAATATCTGGTTTAAAAAAAGCATTTTTGTTTTACTTGGATGTCTTAGCTGCATGAAAGGAAAACTCTTCATGTGACCACAGGTACTTTCTCTACAAAAATACTGACATGAAGGCTGGAGTATTTGCAGAAGCAGTTACAAATACAACATTTTCATTGATTCAATACTTTTCCAATAATAAAAATGTCATTAATTGAATTGTTTTGGGGATTGAAGGCCAATTCTTCACAAACTGCTTTGCAATTTATGCTCCTGTTTCACTAAAGCTATGTCCTTGTTGATATTTGTGAGCTATTGGTTTCAGGAAAGGCTCGAGTGATAAACCATGCACAAGTACTTTTGCACTGTACCTGTCTGCTGGGCATAGGAATGTTTGTTCCTACAAGCTTATATTTAGAACATAAAAAGAGCCAGCCTTCTGGTCTAAAAAAGAGAAATTGTATGCAGAGTTAGCATGCAGAAGTGAAATATAATGATATATATATGCATTGTATACACTAAACTAAGAGCAAAAGAGTCAAAATCAAAGCATTCTGGAGAAGCAGTTCTTGAAAGAAAGGGAAAGAAAGAGAGAGAAGGAAAGAGGTAGGATATAAGGTGTACTTGGCTAGTACAATTTTTTTCATAGCAGCTCATATGGTGCTGTGGTTCAAATTCATGACCAAAACAATACTCGAATAATAGTTGATTAGACACTTAAGTGCTAGCAACAAGGCCTTCACTGATTCTCACTGTGACACAAAATTGTGTGACATACAATTTGTTGTGCAATGGCTTGAGAGCTGACACAATCCTGCAGACATCCTGAACCAACCAGAGATACTCCATACCATATAATGTCATGATTAGCAATAAAAGGTAAAAGAGGAGGTGTTAAGAACTTTAGGCAGGTTAGGGTTTTTTTTGAGAACTTACTGCAACATGGTGAATGGTTGTCTTTGCATCATTTCTTTTGTTCTGTTTTCATCTCTCTTCTTCACTTTCCTTCAGGTTTTTTGGGTGCTTTTTCTTTTGTTTGGTTTTTTTTTCTTTCTTTCTTTTTTTTTTTTAATGTAGACACCCAAGCTTTCATGCTTTTATTCTTCCCTTCCTTTTTTCTTCCCACTGACTGAGCATCTGTGTGGTGTTTAGTTGCCCACTAGGATTTACCAACAACAGAAGGCAGTGGTAAAGGTAAGAAAATGAATCATACTGATTTCTGATGCTCTTTATTTTAGGGTATATGGATTTTTCATTTGTAGCATATTAATTAAAATGTGAGTGAGAAAAATTTAAAAGGTAGTGAATTACACTGGTTGTTAGCAGATACTTCAAGATTACAATTTCAGGGAATAAGAGTATTAGCATAGCTTTGTACTCAGAGTTATACAGACCTATATTAATCTTAAAACTCTAACTGTTCCATTGTGTAAAGGATTGAATTATGAAACTCTTTTTACAAGCCTTACTATTTTGTACTTCTTTTGAATACTTAATAGCACCACAAAGCAGTTACTTTTGAAATTACTGAGCTCCATAGCTATCCATATAGTTGTTAGAAAAGCAGATCATATTCCTATTCAATGCCTAGTGTCCCTTTTTATGTGTAAACTAAACTCAGGAGGTTTCACACAGAGGAACAGATGCTCATGCAGCTTATCCCTAATATACGAACACATTTCTTTCTGAACTGCATTAAAGAGATTGTCTTCACAGTTTAATTTTCTCATTTTAGGCTCCTGTCCTCTGACAGGAAGCTGGATGGATGACAGAAGCTGAAAATAGTCCTCTATGGTAGACTAAACAACAAGTGTCACCTTCAGTGGCAGTCTGCAAGACAAGATTTTTGAGTATTTTTCCATAAGCAGTGTTACCTTACTGTAGTTCTAGATGAAATCTGTTAGCTTATTTGCAATGGACAGCTACTTTAAGACAAAATCACACAGGAACTAATGCCTTCTAATATATTGCTGACCCCACAAAGAGCTCTTGCTATGTCTCTATCTGCTACTTCCTCAAATAACTACCTTATTTTTCATAGCCCTATTTCCAGACATTGATTTCCCTTTGGTTACCATACTCCACTGGTTCCTTAAGTCCTGATCAAGTCTCTTTAAGTGACTTTGAAATGTCATTATCTGAACTAGATATTAATTTGTCAGCATTGCTGAGAGCCAGCATATATGATACATATTTTTCTTTGTATTTATTTTTCTTTTTATTTAAGATTTTTAAATGGTCTGCCCAACTCTTTCTCTGTAACCCAGGGGCAGACCTGACTAGGATTTCATCCTGTACTTCTGCTTCTGCCAGATGTAGTAAACAGTAAAAATCTTCATGGCTTTCTCTGTCTTCAGAAGCAAGAGAGTACTTAACCAGAGCAAGATATATTCACCGGTAATTGAACTTTACTGGCTGGAAAGAACCACTGGAAATCCTCTGATCCTCTGTTACATTTTAAATGTCTTGATATCCGTGTGAAGACCCCACAATCCTTGTAGGTAATGTCTTCCAGTGTTTTCCCATTATCATGGTAAAAAAAATCTCCATGTCAATTGGAGGATTTCATATTCTCCAATTTGTGTCCACTGACTCCAGACCAGTCACCATGTAACTCCAAGAAAACAGGCTCCATCTTCTCTGTGCCCTCGCACAAGGTATGTGAGGTCTTCTCTAAGCCTTCTCTTAAGCCTGGAAAGACCTCATAGCCTCTCACAGCCTCGCCTTGCACACCATGTGTTCCATTCCCCTCATCTCACCAGCTTGAGGACCTTTGCTGGGCCCACTCAGTGTACCAGTATCATTTGTGTGCTGGGAAGCACAAAACAGGACACAGCACCTGAGACATAGGGTCACAGCTACAGAGAAAGACTGCTTTTCTGGACCTGGTGAGTACACTTCTGCTAATGCATCCAGGTTGTCGATTTTTGTCTGTGCTTCAAGGGTGCACATGATTCATGTCCAGTTTTTTCATCAGAACTTTCAGACATTTTTCTGCCAAGCTGCTTTCTCTCCAGCCAGAACCCAGCCTATAGCATTGCATGGGATTATTTGCTCCCAGATGCAGGATTTTACACGTTGCTGAACTTCGTGATGTTGCTGTCAGCCTGTTCCTCACACCTGTCCAGGTTCCTCCAAATAACAGTCGTGCCCTGAAGCATATCATCTGTTCCTCCCAATTTTTGTATCATCTGCAAATATGTTCAAAGTGTCCTCTCTCTCTCATCCTCCAAGTTTTTAAGAGTCATTGGACAATATTTTCCCCAGTAGTATTAAAAGTTGGTTTTTTGACTGCCAGTCACTGTTCTTTAAGACCAACAACAGTCCAGCCTTTTTTTCTCCCACTTAGTTGTGCACTTATCCAGTTCACAGCTCATGAATTTGACTGTAAGAGTACAGTGTGAGACTTCCAGAGATGCCTTGTTAAAGTCAAAGTATGTCACATGCACCACTCTCCTTCTATGCATACAGCCAGTTCTCCCATTGTGGGAGACAGGTTGGTCAGGCACAACTTGTCCCTAAAGGGGCAAGTGGTCCACCTGAGGCTGCTCTCTTGAAAGCTAAATTGTGAGAAGGAATCTTTTGAAAAATGAGCAGAGATGAAAGAGGCCTTTGGTCCCCAACATTTCTGTGTGATTATAGAAGGATCACTTGTCAAATCTCAGTCCATGATACTTACAAGGCAGGTCATGATAGAGGCTTATATTTATTAAAATTAATTAATTAATTAATTCTGTCCCCACTCACAGATTTTCAGTAGTGATTAGCCAACCCAATGAAAGATTAGTGTTCCTACTATAAACCACATGATACAGTTTCCCTCTCCCCCCCATTTGTAGTTACTCGTCTTGTGAGACTCATCTCACCAAGCTTCACCCTGTTACCTATATTACCTCTTTAGTTACTGAAAAGTGGGCTTTTCTAGGATATGAGTCAAATAATTTATTACTAACTGGTAATAAAAGGAGACCATATTCTAAAAATAACAGTTCTTTTTACTGTGCATAAAAAACTCTGTCCTAGTTGTAGATTTAGTCAGATAAATCTCACATGGAAATATTTCTTTCAAATTTCCCCAGGATATTTCTATTACAATTCAGTTATTATTAAGTGGATAGGAGGAAAGTATAAATCTGGATTTACCTCACATCTAAAATATTCTTATTTAAAGGTCCTTGAAGATTTTTGCATAGCTTATGGTACATTATATCTCACACTAATAAACATATGATTGAGTTTCCTTCTGGTGCTATTAGTTGTATTCTATTTGCAATGTCTGAACAATCTGTTTCCTTTTGCTGCTGCTATAATGAGTTGTTTAGGCATTTTGGAAACATGACAGATTTTTAAGGGATTCAATCTTGCCTGAGTCAAAAGTAATGGAGTTTTGCTATTGCCTTCAATACATGCAGGATCAGGTCTTCAGTCTTTTCACTCTAATGTGCTTCTAATTATGTTACACTTTTGTCCTTCTTCTGTGCTTTCCCTTGCAACATTAAACTTAATTTGTTAATTACGCAGCATTTGCAAATTACGAGGCAAATCTGGAACTCATTTCCTTTGCTGCTTGCTCTGTGTCCTCCCTCTTAAACAAATGAAGTGATAAGCATATGACTATTTTTTGCTAAGCTTTATGTCCTTTTATTAAAGTCTAGTACACAGTGGTCCCCCCTTACAGTCTTACCAGTTTACCTTATTCAAATTACTTTAGGTTTGCCCTGATTCAAAAGACACTTAGGGTTTAAACTATCTGCAGTTGTGTTAGGAATAATAATGAATTTAATGAGACTGCTCATGATGAAAGTTTGTCTGTAATTACTATTTGGTAGTCAGGGCTGATTTCAGAATATTTTATTACAAGGATAAAGGCATTTATGAAATTCTGTAAATACTGGAATATCTGTTTGCCTAATTCAAAAATGGTGCATCTAAAAGAAGTAAGTTTTTAATAATGAAAGTGATTTAAATGCAGAATCCCATCCTTTACATGTGTTTCTTGAAACACTGCTGAGTGCCATATTTCTGCTGGGGTAATCACTTATGTCAATCTGAGATTAGCTACAAAGAATATCTTCTGAAAGATTATTCAAAGATTTATATTGAAAAATCCAATCAAACAAACTTTTTTGTAAGAAATCAAAATCTCTTTAAAGGTTTTCTCCACTTCAGCTCTATTCATAGAGCTCTTGATACCGTCAAGAAGAATGTCAATTGTAATGCAGATATCTGTCCAACAGGAAGTGTACTGAGATCATAGGATCAATTTTCATAAGCAATTGAATAGCCATCAGTCAGCAGTGATGTTTCATTTGGACATTTTAATGAACTGAATCACATACAAACTAATGATCTGTCAGAAGTTGAAAAGTCATAGTCCCCTCTAGTAGTACTAGTCTTTATACCCTTTAGTACTCCAAAGTGTTCTATCTAATTCTTCTTCTGTTTTTTTCTCTCATATTATTTATTTTTAACTGTTTTCCAAGCCTTGTCCTAAAGTCTTACTTTTCACAAGATTTTTTCCAAGTTTATATTTTATCAGGCACATTTGGGTCCTAAAATTTGACTGTATCTCTTGGGCGTTGAACTAATAACACTAATAGTAAATAACAACTTCACCTCTGGGCAAAATTAGACCTGCAAAATGAAGGTAGCCATGCTTGGTTCCCCATAATCATCAGAATAGTTCTTTAACTGTTATAGCTTCTTGGTGCACCACCCTGGAGGTTGGTCTCACATGACATTTGGAAGATTTCCAGGTTTGGAGTCTTGTCTCTGCAGCAGGAGTTTCCTGATGCTCCAAGAATCCTTACTGCAAGTGCAGAGCTGGAGAGCATTTAAGCCCAGGATGTGGGGCTCCTTCCTCCAAGAACAGAGAGCAGTGACAATCTGGCAGCCCTGCAGCCACAAGTCTGGGACTCGAGGAATCCGGCTAGGGGGTCTTCCACATGCCAGCATCTGCCTGCAGCTCTGCAGCTCAAACCTCTGCCCACCACCTGGTATCTCCTGGCTGCAGAGCATGTTCATAGTGTGCATTCACTGAGCATTTATGCTCCATGAACTAGAATAATGTTTAGTAGTATTTTTAGGAAGCTGACTTCTAACTGTGTTATGGCATGCTCCATAATTTATTGCACAAATTTTAGTAGTCTTAAGCTTTTTATAATTTCAAACATGAAAAAATACAGATTTGCAATATTTTGATGTCTTTCTTCTGTCCTTTCATGACAATGTCTACAATCATTACTAGAAGGAAAAGTTGCATCATCATTACCTTTTGTAATTTCCTGTCATTGACTACATGCCTCAGTGCAAGGGTCATAGTTTTAAAGATGGATGTCTGATTTTGGCCAAGTACAGCTATAGTTGTCCATGTCATAAAAATACTTCCATAATTAAAATACTTCCAATCAGGTGTGTGTACACAAGGGCCTATTGGGTGAAAATTCAAATTTGAGCAAAAATTGCAAATTAGTCACCCTAGAGACTCATCAAAAAAATTACATTTTTTCCCTCCATTCAACCTTATTTCATGTCTTTCTCACTTGCAAAACAAGCCCTGTGTTATTTATGACCTCGGTTATTCCCTTATCCCCCCTTCTTTCACTCCTAAGTCCATCTAGAGCTTCTAGGAGTACTTAGCGTAAATATGCCACCATCCTTTCAATTAAGCTGTTATGTGGTAAATGTAAGCATATATACTAATTTTCATCTGCCTTTTTTCAAGTTTAATTTATATTACAAACATGCATCAACCAATTCTAAACACGCATCAACCAACTCTTGGGTTTGCCACTAAAATAAGGATTAAGTATTCATTTGGCATGCTTATCATACACTGACTACTGCTATACCAGGGGAGCCAGATGGAATAAAAAATATTCTTAATTTTTCAAAGGTATTTTTTTTGAAAGAAAAAACTGGGAAATCAGTAAGGAAATAATAATAACAGCAATAGAAATGTTTATGGCATGGATTGGAAAATGCATTTGTCCTTGCTTCTGGAACTACCTATCCTCACATTTAAACCTACTGTTTTCGAAGGTGTATGATCTTTTCTGACATGAAATTTCTGAGACCTGAAGCAGTGTAGTTGCTCCCATTAGCACATGGAACAATGACTAAAAGTCTCAGTGTTATACAGCAGGTTCATCTTAATTATTGTTCATCATATTTCACTCCTTTCGTAAAAATCCTCTAACTCACAACATTCTTACCAGAATACAAATAAACCTAAAGACCAACCAACCAATAAAAAGAAACCTTACCAAAAACCAAAACCACCACCCCAAAACATCTCCAAGAGGCCTAGCTATTAGAAGAGGTCATGGAAATTTCTTTCTTTATGGAAGCCTTTTGATAGCTAAAACTATTTTCTTTTTACGCCTCTGAGCTACAGTATGCAAAAATCAGTCCTACTAAGATATAATTAGAAGTGTAGGATAATTCTAATGCTGTTTTACAACTGATGAAATCTGCTTCAGCTCTGTGTACCACCTGATTACCATGGAAACCATTCTGGCCAACAGAGTAATTCTGATCAAAATGAATTATTATTAATCTTCCCAGTCAAGGGTGGATGGAAGTCTGAACAGCTTATGTTAAATTTTCTGCTACAGGCTGAAAGGTTCAGTAAGGGTAAATACTAATTCCTAGACTCTTAAAGAGCAAGAGCACATAGTTATGAGACAACTACAACCTGCTGTCCAAAATTCAGGTACTAGCAGATTGCAATATGAGCATCCAGGAGCTGGACATAAATAAAGGTAGTTTTCTGGGTGGTAAGGAGCTACGAGAAAAAGTGACATGAGAAAATTAACTGTCTGTTTCAAGGATAGTTAAACAATGGTTTAAAACCTAATGCTGGAAGGAAAAAGTAAGAATGCTGTGCACAGGTTAGTGTTTAGACAGGTAAATACTTATTCTTGCCAAAATATACTCAAGTTAGAAAAAATGCTTCTGTTTATCGTAGCGACACAATACCAGTTGTAAAAAACATTTGTAATAAACACGGTTTGTAATAAACACTGAAATCGACATATTTTACAGAGATTAGAGAGGATGTGACAGAATCTGAATTCAAGCTTCTGCTATTTCAACAAACAGCATTTGGTTTTTATAGCAAGACTGTAAAAGCAAAAGAGAGGCCACCATTCTCCAAGAGTTCTTTGTCTCTTGAAACATGTGCAAATTGATGAGCATTTGGTGTTTCTGGACTTGAGAAATTTTCCACATCACAAATTTATCTTTATAGCAGACAACACTCACATAATCATATAATGTTTTGGTCTTGAAGGGGCCAATAAAGGTGACCTAGTCCAACCCACTACAATGACCTGGGACATCTTTAACTAGATTTTAAACTTGAATTTTTCCAGAGATGGAATATCCACCACCTCCATGGACAACCTGTGTTACTGTTTCAATACTCTCATTGTAAAAATAACTTTCTTAGATCTAATATAAGCTGACTAATGCCATGAAAAATGTGATACTTGTACATCAAAACTGTAGAATTCCAATTTTCTTGTGGTTCATATTCAAAATGACTAGAAAGAGAGGTTTTAAAAGCAGAAAATGTCACAAATTTAAGAGAGAGGAAAGAATGAATGAGGAATAAATCTATACTGAAAATAACTGTTATTACAATAATTTTGTTCTGCTTTAGGTAGAATAAAAAGGTATTTTTACTTTTTAATCAGTAGATGTGTTATTTTACTTGTCTCTTATTTAGTGGAAGAACAAAAATTATACAGTTCCCAGTGAACTCACTAACAATTAAATACATAGATAATTAGCAATTATTTCTCTCAGTCAAACTGTTCTTCCAGGCTATTTCTGTATGCAGTGGGTTTAGGTACCTTCAGACAATGGTTTAACTCCATCTTAAAATGGTGTTATGAACCTAAATTTCAAAGTGGTCTTTTATTTCTTTTAACTATAAAGGCAGCATGGACTATATGTTCAATTTGATTTTTGAAGACTAACCTAGGTGAATGAATCTTGCACCTAAGCATCTTCCCAAATGACTGAGTGATTTGGTGTTTAACCACTTGCTCTCTTTGCCCCAGTTACTGCCCCAGTGACTTTTTAAAAAATACAGGCCACACTGGTATAAGTTTTCTCTGTGGAACAGACTGGAAGAGGCTGGAGTAGACAGCTGTTGGGAATGATAGGGAATGGATAATTTGTAGTAACATACTAAGGCAATGGTGACAGAAGGGTTGGTTTTAGGTTTGCTTTCTAGTTTTATTTTGTGTGCCTGTGACTGGATTAATACTGACTGTCTAAACATAGTTATTTTCCTAGATTTTGTATAAATAAAAAATGAAGGAAACATTCTGCCTACTCTAGTGATTTGGAACTGGTATGTTGGAAGCCAAAAACATGGAAGGACTCTGTATCTCATCATTGTACTTTATAATATCAGACTTTCAGTTTCCCAATGGGAAATAGAACAGGACTTCTTTCTTACTGTCTTCACCCTTGGTGGCCAATTAAAAGCTTTTTTGGTTCCAGCTGAAGACTTGGCAGGTCTACTGTTTTGGCCACAATGTGATGAGGAGTATAATGAAAGTTAAAGTTAAATTACAGTTCAACACCTGTGGCTGGCTTGGCTCTGTATTCACATTTGACACCAAGCCAAGGCAAAGCCAGAGTGAGAATCTTCTAATGTTGTTTCTTGGCAGTCAAAGTCACCTTAAATATCAGTTAATACATTTATCTTTTCTCATTTATATAGTTAGCTCCAATGCCTTGACTTCCATCTTGCTCAAAGGGACAAACTAGGACCTTGGCATGATTCCATTACTGCAGGTTTGGCTGAAGGAGTTATTCAAATGTAAGATAAATTTACTTTCTGAATGGAAAAGATGAAGCACAGCAGTTGTTGAACTTTATCATGAGGCACATTGTTGTTTTCTTAAAATCTGATTTGAACTTCTGTTTGAATGGGTAGGTTGGTTTTATATCCACCAGTAACTGAGCCTCATAGAACCACTTGCTCACTTGTCTACCAGTGTGGTGGAGGGGAGATTTGAAAGAGTAAAAGTAAGAAAATTTGTGCATTGAGATGAAAACTCTTTAATAAGTAAAGCAAAAGCTAGATGCACAAGCAGAGCAGAACGAGTAATTAATTCACCACTTCCCATGGGCAGGCAGGTGTTCAGCCCTCTCCAGGAAAGCAGGGCTCCATCATTCACAATGGTTACTTGGGAAGAGGGAGGACATAAATGCCCCTGCTTCCTTCTTCCTTCCCCAGTGTTATATGCTGAGCATAATGCCATATAATCTAGAATGTCCCTTTGGTCAGCTGGGGCCAGCTGTCCTGGCTGTTACCCCTCCCAGCTCCTTGTGCAACCCTGTCCTCCTCACTTGTGCTTGCCTCAGTGTAAGCACTGCTCATTGATAACACACTCCTTGTGTTATCAATCCTGTTTTCAGCACAAATTCAAAACATAGCCCCATACCATCTACTGTGAAGAAAATTAACTCTGTCAAAGCCAAAGCCAGCACAATGGGAAATGATTTTTCTATTCTGTGAAGCCTTCTGAGATTTTTCACATTTTGTGGTCTGCATTTAATAAAACTAAGACTTCCGAAAATCTTCAAGAGAATAGCAAGACCTATTTACTACATAACAGCCATTTTTCTGAGGACTGCTTTACTTTCAGAGAATGGGTAATAAATTGTTTTTCAAAATTAACATGAATGTGGCAAAGCAGGCACTTGTAACTGGCTCTTTGGAGTAAGTAAAACAAATACATTTATTGACTCTTTTGGGTTGTTTCTCTCAGTCTCATTGTGGTTGTCCCACTTTGAACTTTTTATTAAATAGTCACTTGAGCAGGATCTTTTTTATTTATCAGGAGTGAGTTCTAAATTCTCCCTTTTATGTAAATCAACATGCCAGAAAGTGGAATAGGGACACAGAGAGAAAAAAGGAATGGTATTTATCTTACAGACAGCATCCATGTATGAGCTACCTATCTAGACTCTGATTCCAGGCTACAGAAGAGAAAGGAAGTTCTAGGCATAATTCATCTTATCCTAAAGCAGATATCTAATAGATCAAATAAATTCCCTGCTAACAGCACCTATTTCTCTCCATTGATTCTGAAGGAAACTAAACTGATTAATTTGTTGCCAACATTGTGCTTTTGAGTCAAGTAGATAAGATTAATTGTATCAATATTGTTGCTATGGTCTAATGTTTTGACTGTTTGTCTGAAAAGAGATGAGGAGACTCAGCCCCCTCAGAAATATGGTAGTGGGACCACAAAATGTTGGTGGTTCTTCACAGACAGGTTAGATTAGCAACAGAAAAGACTGGGGTAGGCAAATGTACTGTACTTGGGCAAGGTATGGTACTGAAGGCAGGTGTTCAGAGAACATGTTTAGGAAAAGAGAGTACCTTTAATTTTTTTATCAGAGAAATACATGTAGTTCTTGAAAATGTTTCTAAATCTAAAACTATGCCATATAATTACTTACTACCTTAACTATTACTCTGAGTTTCTTAATAAATTTGTGTGTATACAAGCTGTATTAAAATAAAGGTAGTTAAATTTTTGTTCATTCTATACCTCTATTGCTTTCAATTTTAATGGTGATTACGTTACAGAAGTTGTGAGCATTAACAGATTTATACTATATTGTTCTTTTACGATATCTTTTACTATAAACCACTGGTATTAGTGAAGTACGTGCTTATAAGTGTTTATGAATGCATATATACAACCACAAAATACATAGGTAATTCTTATGTGTTCTTATGTAGGCATACATATACATTTTCATAGCTGTTATCTTTCCTTAGAAATGAAACTTATACTACTAACCAAGAAAAAGGTTCTCATATAACAGTAGAAAGATTAGATCAGATGTATATTTTTCATTATTAGATAATTTTAGTTTCCATCTTAACTCTTTTCTAACTGCATCTCAATAAATATAAAATGGGAAAATTGCTTATTTTATTTTTTGGCATTGTTGGATGGTTTGGTAGGGGATTCTGTAAAGGTTTTTGTGATCCATTGATTTCCAGTTTGCTGCTAAAAAATATTATATAGTGTCTGTTGCATTTCCTACTTCAAGGCATTTTTCTTAGAAAAATAAATGTTTAGCCAAAAAATTAAGAAACCCAGCCTTAAGTGGATGAAACAGAAACACTCTAAACTTAGATAAATAGAAAATCTGGGACACTATAATGTAAGTAATTCCTTAAATATGTGTTGAGGCATAGTTCTGCTTTCATTCATATGCAAATATTATGTATTTGAAAGGGAGGAATTCATAGGTGGTTTATTATCTATAAAGATTTATCTGTCCTATTAGTCCAGAGGGTGGAATGCTACAGAGAAGACCTGTTTACAGAACTGACTAAAAAAAGGAAAAAAAAATTTAGGGCTGAAACTTTAGATAATGGGTCATTGCCACAGTTTTCAAGACTGTAGTTCAATCTTCAACACTGTATTGCTATTACAGCTTCTGATAAAGAAATACTGCTGTGAAATTTTGCCTCTAGAAAAACGAAGTGCAATTCTTGCTGTTCAGGAATTGAGAGCTGAGACCAGACTGTGCTTTAGAAAATCATAGCTGTCATTTTTTCTACTCTTGTTCCTAAAGCAAAGTAAACTATGTCAGTTGTGAATATCCGACTCATTGCCTCTTTCTGCAGTATCTCATCCGTGCTAGCCGTTCCAGGGTGACAGCTGAGTAAAAGCCCTGACTGTATCTCCATCCCCATGTTCCCACCTCTCTCTTTTTTGAGAAAAAGTTGCAGCCCACAGAGATATCTGTTATAAATGCCTTTGGGTTAATTTTATCCTTTTGTGACCTGCATTTTAATACAGATAATAGCAGATAGTAGACAAGTCTGAAGATTCAAAAGGGCTTCAGATCATGACATTAATACAGTCACAGGTAAAGGTGTACCTGTGCTGAGCTTATCTTTAGCTAAACAAATTTTATGTACACACCAAATGCAATAAATATTCTACAGATCATTTTTATGTGGACACATGCCATCCCCTGTGAAATTTTTGTTGACTAAGGAATGACCTTATGAAGCACCAGGAACTTGTTGATTGTTTAATCAATGTTGGTACTGCCTAGTCAAAATAAAACTAAGTTATAAGCCTATCTGAGTTCGTGAAGAGTTTGGAGAATGCTCTCAGACACATGCTGTGACTCTTGGGTCACTGGTCCTGTGCAGGGCCCGGATTTGGACTTGGTGATCCTGATGGGTCCCTTCCAGCTCAGCATATTCTCTCATTCTGTGATACTATGATAGCTATTAGTTAAATTGCAGTGATGATAACACTTATATACAGTTTTATTAAAATATTGTTAATACTCAGAAACATAACAGTGAGCACAGATGGATAAAAAGTTTCTCATATCCATCTGCTTTTGCTGATCTTATGGTGACCCTCCCAGTGCTCTGCTGGATCCCAAGGTAAATGAACCATTTACATTACAGAACAACATAACACATCCTGCCGATCCAGTTACAAGAACTCCCTCTTTGGCAATTTCCCCTTAACTTTCTCAAAGCATAGAGATGTGTTTCCATGAGAACATTTGCCAGCTTCTTTTCAGAATTCTTGCTTCATGTTAACTTTATGTTAATTCAACTTGGAATATTTTTCTTATCCAAATTACTAAATGGCAGCTACAAAGCTGCATTTCTACCCTTTGTCAGTGATCGCATCAGCTCCAATACATTCCTTAATTTTGGTACCATGCTAGTATGGTGGTCAGTTATCAGAGAGCAATTAGCTGGAAATACTGGGAAAGGACTCAGGAAATTATCAGCCCTTGATGCTGCAGTCATACATATCAACAGAGGTATTCCAGGAACCCAAATCACTATTGTGGCTGCTCTGTGAAGAGAGGATGCTAAGGCTGTCCTTTGTTTGGTTGTTATATGAAACATAATCATCTGTCATATGAGGTGCATATTGCCAATAGAAATCCTCTCTGTGATCTCATGTGACAAAATATAAGCCTGTAAACTTAGGAAATTACCTAAACAGTCAGACTTTTATGTCACTGGTCTGCCTCTTGCCCTAATGATTTCATTTAAACTAATACATGTGAAAGGTACTTGACATTGTATGATCTGAGCACTTGTGAAAAAGGAAGAAGCTAATCTCATGAAAGTTGTTAATAAGTCTTAAAGTATTATCAATGTTTTAGCACATTATTCACTTTTGTATGGTATTAGGGAGAGGGGAGTTGGCTGATGTGATAAGAAACCAATTAATATGATATAGAAGCAAGTGTATGATAAGACCTTTGTTCAGAATATTGCTGGCTTTGGTAAAACCTCCCACACAGTCATTCAATACATTCTTCATTGCAATTGTGACAGGGTTTTTTAATGTTCACTGTAGGAGAACAAAGGAATGAGATTTGTTTGTTGCTATTTGTACAGCTTGGAGCATTATCAGAAATAAAGTAACAACTTGGAAAACATCAGATTACTTATTTTTTTGAAAACCATCTCTATTACCAGCTCACAGCTAAAACTCATGAGTACTGACACTTTTTAATTTCATCTGAATATTCAGCTCAAATGTTATCCCATCCATTTGAAATATTACAGTTATCATCCCACTAAAATACAGATATTTTATAATTTAACCTGGAGTGAAAGAGCTTCTCTTATGAAGCTCAGGATAATCTTGGGTTTGAGAAATGTGGAACTCAAGTTTAAATAATATGCATATTTATAGGAACTGAGTGTGCTTCAGTAAACACTTGAGCTTGAACAAATATATTAAATATAACTCCTAAAAAATTTTATGTATTCTAGAAGTACTTACATGAATGTTCAGCACTCTAGCTTTTCCATCAATAAAAAAAAATATATTGAGTATGTTTCATTTTTTTAATGCTGTCCTATGCAGTATGGTGTTTCAATGATTGCTAAGTGCATCATTACTGTTCCTACTAGAGTTTAACAGTGGTGAGATTTAAATGATTTTATTGTTAAATTTCCCTTTATTTTTTAGTCTCTTTCATGGGCTGCTGCTTAACATTTTATTATATGTAATGGTTAATTTCCCCTTACTATAGATATTGGTTTACTTGTAATTGTTAAATCATAATAAAGTCCTGTGTCTTTAAACCATGCAATAAATCTAATGTTGAAGCAATGCTGAAACTATTTTGACAGACATTTGTAATTTTGGATTGTGATTTGCCTGGGATCTCCAGAAGCTACTGTGCTGTGTCACTGTAAAACTATAATATGTAAGACATTGCATGTTTCCATTTCTGATTTTTTTTTTTTTTTTTTCACTAAGGCAAGTCTGCTAATGGCTGCAATAAAAAAGTGGATTTTTAAAAAGAGATAGTCAAAGACAAAGCAAGCAGTGTAGAGCAGGTGAATAAGGAGGCTTAATTCTTTCTATCTCATAAATGGATAGGCAAGACATTAAAAAGAAATTAACAGTAGAAAAATTAAAGCTAATGAAAGAAATTGAAATTTACTCTTTCCATACAAAAAGTGCATTTTCTTTGATTTCTTTCTGATCATAAGTTTGGCACCCTGTGCTGAGAAGGGTAAGGCCAGCAGATGTTGCCTTCTAAGGCATGTTCAAATATGTTCTCAGCTTGAATTCAGAAGACACAGATGATTTCATTTTAGAACTGGGGTAAGAAGATGAATGCAAGATTTAAGATCTGTGTGACAGCAGTTAAAGAAAGCTAATCATATTTTTAGTTAACTGTTTTTTGAATTTGTTGCCAAAAGGAAGTTGTTAAATACTCATTGGCTTTGTCAAAGTGGAGAATTAAAGCCTTCACCAATGTGGTTCTTTTTCTACTTCTTTCCCAATAAATGAGATGAATTTGCCCTTTCTGAAATAGATATTGAACTCAGTAGCTTTGATATTAAAGCATTGCTATGTGTATTTCAATTCTATTTTCATTACATTACCTTAAATATTTTCTTTTAAGTTATTCTTTTGCATTTTGTATTTTCAGTAAACTATGTTCTATTCTAAACACCACCAAGCTTGTAATTGTTTGAGGCACAAATAATAAAAGCTAATTTGTTGGCATTCCCTGAAAAACCAAAAAAACCGGCCTAGACTTAATGGATTTTTCTATCCCTTCCTTAAGAGGCATTTTCTCATTTAATTCCTTCTCTGGCAAAGGGTGTTTCACTGGAGCATAAATTCAGGGATCTAAAGGTTATGAATATAGCTCTTTGCTATCCTATTTATTCATCTGGGGTCACGAAAGCTCAGCCTGAGGTACCAATACCTTTCTAAGACAAAAACAGAGAATACAGTAAACAGAATAAATTATTTTCTCTGTGAAAATAGAAAACACATTAAATAACATTATTCACTACTTTTAAAAGCATGATAGATACTATGAGTAGGGCCTCTCAAATAATCAAAATACCTAACTATTGGTGTATTAAATCTGTGAAATATGAAAAGCTTATCTAAATGAAACTCTTCCTTGGATCTTCCAAAAAGCTGTTCATTTCTTGAGGTTGTTGCTGTGGATATTATTTTTTTAAAAAGTTACCTTGATAAATGCTTACATTATTTAGCTCACATGCTGCTTAATACTATTATCCAACAATATAATTGCTAATTCTTATTGCTGTGAAGATTTTTCACCCTGGATTGTCTCAAAGTCATTTACTTATTTCAGTTATTGTGTTTCATAGTGCTCTAAATTTCTAAGCATTAAGTGGATTGGGAAAAAAACCACAAAGTACTAGCTGGGACTGATAAAATTGTAAGAGAAATCTGTAAGAGAAAATAGTAATGTCTGGGTGACTTTAAATCCTTTGAATCACTGACACTATAATTATCACTTTGATTTTTGTGATTCCTGGGAAACAAGTAAATTTTATATTACATTTAAAAATTGCTACTTTTAACTGTGGTTAGTGTTCCTCTGTCATGACTTCATGCAAAAGGTGACAGTCAAGAACATTCTGGATATAAATGAGGAGTTTAGTATTTCTAAGGGAACAAGCTTGAAGGGTCATCACTCTTAAAAATGAGGACCAAGAGCAGGAGTGCTGAAATCAGTTGTGGAGTGGGGATGTTTCACACAATTCTTGATCCCATGTTGCTGCTGCCAGCAGAACCCAGGATAAAGTTTTGAGGGATGAACCCAAAGAAAACAAATAGAAATAGAAACTCTTAAAGGTATATATACATACCTAGAAAACACTAAGTACTTTAAATTTGTGCCCACATTTAAGGGAGGTGTGAAAGCTCCTGGTGAAGTCAGTGACTGCTTGGTCACAGTAACTAAGTATCTAAGGCTTGTTTTTAGCTGCTCACACAAAGGTGCATGATGCTATGTATCATAAAAATCTGCTTAGGTCAAGCAAGCCCAGATAGCTCTGCCATCTTTGATGGTAACTTTGATGGATTCCACTAAAATAAAAAGTTTAAAAATCACACTTTAGTTTATTCATCGCTTAATACTCTCTTGCTTAGCAGTAATCAATTTCCACACTGACATAAAGCCCTTGGCTTTTACTCCCTAATTTGTCCTCTTAGGAGACACATAAGTGCCCTGCAAAGCTAAAAGTTCATTTCATCTTTCTTTAATTGTACATTAATTTCATGTAACTTTTACAAGAACATCATTGAAAAGCAAGATAATTTGACCTATTCTTTTATAATTGAAGAACTACAAAAGCAGGAAAAAAAAAGAGTTGCTGGAATTCTCCTTATATTAATGAATTAAGCTTTTAATTGATTATACATTTAACTTTTCATTTAAAGCTATGATAATTATAGGTTAACTTTTCAATTTAGTTGGTAATCTGTTAATTCTTATTTAATAAATGTTTTAATTAAAATAAATAGGCTTTATCTTTATTTCTGTGTGACAGCTATCAACCTAAGTTGAAAACTTACGCAGTGCAATATCAGAGAGCACTCATAATTATATCATTCCATGTATAGTTTAGAGCCTTTAGAAAGGGAGGCTAGCAGGCATAATTGCTAAGAGTAAAATATTAAAATGCAGTTATTTCAGATTCATTAACCTGTAAAAATTTAACTTCAAAACTTATTTCTGCTTGTTACAGTTTGTCTGTGTCTCCAGAGTTTTTCTTTTTCTCCTCACCTTCCATCACCTCACAAAAATGATAACCTCAGTTTGAATTCAGCTTCTTTTAAAATGGGAAAGTAGATGGAAAATTTATAAAGTACAGCCTTAATACTCATGCTTAAAATCATAGCTGTACTGATTTTGAAAGGAAATACCCAATAAAATCTTCTGCTTAAAGTTAATTTACCTGTTAGTAACTTTTGATATTGTGTATGTGCACTAGACCTGGCTGGGATAGAGTTCATTTTCTTCATAGCTGCTCATATGTTGCTGTGTTAAAGGTTTCTGACCAAAACAGTAATGATAAGACACTATTAATCTATTTTTTGCTAAGTACTGTTTTCAAAGGCGTCTCTGCTTTTTACTCTGCTCCCTTTTTCCCAGCTCCCCCAGTGAATAGATTGGTCACTACTCAATAAGTTGTAAGATGAAAAACCTGTGCAGATCACCTGAACTAAGCAAAGAGATTCTCCATACCATGCAACATCATACTCAGCAATAAAAAGGGAGAGATGAAGTTTTAGGAGGTTAGCCATCTTTTTCCTCAGGCCTGGCTGAACATTTATCTTCCCTTGGGACATGGTGAGTGAGTGCTGTTGCATTAATTTTTGTTTTCTTTTCTGTCTTCTCTCTTCTTCTACTTATTAAATAATTCCTTCTATATTCCTCTTTTGCTTAATAATTTATTTATTTTTAAAAATCTTGATACAAAGGAGTTTATTTTTCTTTTATTTTTTCCTTTCCTCCTCTTCTATCCCAGTGAAGGCTGGATGGGGGAAGTGAGCAGGTATGTGGTGCTTAGCTGCCCACCAGGGTTAACCCACAACAACTTTTAGGACAACTTTTATTTCTTCTTTTCCCAAGAAAAAAATAACTCATGGCTGTATGTTAACATCTACTTGGATCACCATGATTAAAAGCAGAGAAGAAATACAGTATGTATTAATTCCTTTATCATTTTTTCAGTAAACATGAAAAAATATCTGTCCAACTCACCTTGTGATCAGTTTTCAAAAGAATATTTGAGACACTTTCTTGATGAAATTACAGGAAACAGATAATATAGACTACACAGCATTGTGCAGATTTGTTCTAATCATAGTAAGCATTTCTGAAACCAAATGTGGGATGTGTGTAAGGGAAAAATCATGCTAGCTTAGTGAAGGACTTCTAAGTAGAATCAAGAGGAATAGTAAATATGAAAGACATGAGGTAGGTTTCTTCACCAAGCTTGCAAATGAGATCACACATCTAGCCAAGACTTCAAAGTCTTGGCAGTTCCAAGATTCCATAAGATTCTGTCTTCTTCTTGGTTATTAGTTGCTCCTGTATCTAATTCACAATTCCTCTTCTTCTAAGCATCTTTATGCTTCTTTCCTACCCAAACTGTTTATTTCAGTTTGCAGCAGTGCCCTACCATTTTCCCATCACTGCAACAAAATAATTGTTGCAATTAGTTAAGACACCTCTTTGAGATTTGAACCTTATAGATGTTTAACCACAACATGTCATTTGAACTATTAAGTCCATGTGAAGGCTGATGGACTACAGACCCGCTTGTCTGGCATCCTTGTGTACTGTAATCTCTTTGGTGTACATCTATCCAAGCTGCTGAGGACTGTGAATAACATTTTCAATCCTTCTTTTCCCCAGTGTTAGATGGAGCTGTACACATGATGCAGTAAGTATCAGCACAGGTAAAAGATGACAGAAGCCATTTTGAGCCTGTTATATTGAAGGGAAAAAAAAAAACCCATGCTTTAGAATATCAGCTGTACGCAACTGTGTTTTTTCTTCTGGAAGATGTATCTGAAACAACAAAACAGAAAAAAAAACCAACCAGCTAACCAAAACAAACAAACCAACCAACCAAAAAAGGCAAAAAAAAACCCACCTCAAAACACCCACATTCTAAATTAATCACTAACTAGAATTACCAATCCTAGTTCATTTTTTTAACACTTATTCATTTAAGGTAAGCCCCCTTCATGGAGTGGAAACAAGAGCACTTATTAACATTACTTTTTAACAGTATTTTTAATTTCACAGAATTATTCGTTTTAAGTCACAAATTTACCATATCCAGGATACATTGTTTATTTCCAGCATTTAGGTTCCATACACTTTTTTTTACATTAATTTGTATTAAATTTCTAAAATATATTTAGGGAAAGAGATGGCAACAAATGTTTTCTTTGACACCAAGTTAATGTTTTACACCTGTAAAAATTATCTGGACCATATAAAGACACAAATGTGGTTTAACCATACACATGCCCACCTCCCTCACCCCTGTGGAATGGGAAAGAGAATAGAAGTAAAACTTTTATGTTGAGATAAAAACAGTTGAATAATTGAAAATAAAGTAAAATATTATAATAATGATAACAAAATTAAACAAAGGAGTGATGAACAGTGAAATTGCTCACAACCTGCTGAATGATGCCAGAGCTGCCCATTCCAAGCGCAGACTGTTTGTCCTTCTGGGCAATTCCCCCCAGTTCATACAGTGGACATGATGTTCTCTGGTGTGGAATAGCCCTTTGGTCAGTTCAGGTCACCTGCCCTAGCTGTGCTTCCTTCCAATTTCTTTTTCATTCCTCTTCACTGGCAGAGCATGAGACAAGAAAAAAGTCCTTGACTTAGTACAAACACCACTCAGCAAAAACCAAAACATCAGTGTGTTATCAGCACCATTCTCATTCTGAACCCAAACCACAGCACTGTAACAGTCACTGAAAAGAAATTAAATCTACCTTAACTGCAAGCAGGACACAAACATTGAAACTTGATTCAAGATTAAAGAGTATGGTACTTGTTTGCAAGTGTACACAAAAAGAGTAACAAATAGAGTTTTCTTTCAATTAACAGTATTTAGGGTAATGACTACTTAAGCATAAGTTTTGGGGACAATTATTTTCCTGGTCTTCCTACGTGACCTTGTTGCTGAGAAGTGATCATTCATGCAAAATAATGCATTATTTTGAAGGATAAAAAATCAGTTCTTGCTATATTCTGATAATACACCATGAGAGAAGTGGTGACGAAAATATTGCTTTGAAGGCAGTGCAACCCACATTTTTAGGAGAAAGAAAGCCAACATCTCTATCATCTTTATGAAAAATCCCCAAATATGGTCTTTGATGATCCTACCTAGACCCATGGCATTGTGCTGTTAGTTATTATCTGCTGGTACCAGGCTTTTATAGGCTCTGGAGTCTGGAAATAAGCTTTGCTCTCATACTAGCACAGCACAGTTACAATCCAGGCAGTTGTGTTGCCTTTGTGGTTGTGTGACAATGGCTTGGCATGTGGATGCTTTCATATGATCTCTATTCCATGTCTTTCTTATCACAATAATCAAAAAAATGCATTTGAAATTACAGTTTCTGCAAAAGAATGCACAACACTTAAATGTCGGCTAGATCTGTTTAATAGCCTATTCAACACAAAAGATTTAGTTGTTACTAGGAACATAAATTCATAGCACTACACAATCTGTTTTTGTTTATTTAATCCTATCATTTTAATCTGTATAGTCGTGGGACATGATGTTCATTAAATTTAATGAAATACTGATCTTGTTAGTGTCAAAGGAATTTTGTGATTGTCTTTTTTTAAAATAAGAAATTCATAGACGTTAATCAGGACTTCAGTGGATTCAGATTTTCCTTTTGTTTCATTGAAAAAATTGTTGCTGAAGTTGTTGCTCATCTATAAATTTTTATTCACAAATAAGGAAAATTGTATCCTTAGTAATGGTTGTTCTTTAACAGTTTATACTTCTATAGTCATTCTTTCCCACCTCTCAGAATAATTTAAAAACAAAAGAAAAAAAAAGAAAAAAAAGAACTTTTTCCAAAGATAGGAACTTCATAAGAAATAGACATGCTCCAAAAAAGTTTCTTTAAAATAATGAAAATTTTGGTTATCATCGAGCTGATGTTGATAAATAGTTCAATTCTTGTGCATAACAAGCTGGTGTAAAATTGGACTCTCAGTAGTATTTTGATGAGATGCTAAAAATATAAGTTAATTCTTGAGATGTTGAAAAGATAAGCAGCTGGATGTGGAAATTAGTAGTATGTCTCCCATCTCTGATATTTTTTTTAATACCTGCTTTACAAACAAATTATGAAACCTAAGGGCAAGTGAGCTGTATCTATGATATTATTTGTACAATAATAATGCTAAAAAACATCAGACTGGGCAGCTCCTCGGCCCATTGCAGAACCATGTCACATCATTGCAAGTAATGATTTATCTAGCCTTTGCAATAGTATCTACAGTGCCTTGACCAAATGCCCTTAAGGAGCTTATTTCTACAACAAATTGATCTTTACGTTAATACCCTTTTCTTATTTACTTCCACCACTTTTTTGTTCTTTGCTTTTGGCCAGTGTCCCATCCTTATAATTTTCTAGACTAAATAAATCCCTTCTTTCTTTTATATAGTATTACCCCAGCGGTACTTGAAGAGACTGATCATGTCCCTAGTGTTTTTTGTTTGGTAGATGGCACTAGATCATTTACTGTTCCTCCATATGGTTTATTTTCTGGTTGTTGTGTTTCATTTTGTTATTGATTCTTGTAGTCCTGTAGTTTGTTCTGTCCAACATATTATCTGTGAGAAATAGCATTGCAGACACTGGGCAATGGACTCAGGGTGAAGACATGCAGCTTCCCTGCCCAAAGTGGAGCAGTAAAAGTGCTTCTGTTAATGCTGAATGTGGTCACTGTCCTGGAGGTGCTGGTGCCATAAGAGATGGCTCCTTGGGCTATGCCACATACCACAGTCCTTATTGGTGGGAGAGGCACAAAACCAAGTAGAACTTGAGGCTCCATTTTGATTTGGACAATTGTTTTGTGACCTTTGCCATGGTCTATACTGAGACATGGAATGAAAGCTATCTCATAGAAGGTGTAGATGTGTTAAGGAACAGCAAGGGAAAGGTCTAGTTGGGCTGTTCATACTACAAAATGCCAGACAGTTTTTGTTTGCAGATTCAGATTATTATCAGACACTTACACTCTGTAGGATTTCATCTTTTTAATTCTGTTCTGATACGCTTCCATTACAGCTAACTGTGCATCCCATTGTATGCATACACTTATGGTAAGTCAGGGTAATAATTTCTACCTGGGCTGCTTCTGAGGGTATAAATTTATGTCTTGTCATGTTTTAGCATTCCTTTAGTGATTAGGCTTTCACTGCTCCTAAAAGTGAATGGGCCAGTAGAAACCAGGGCTAATCATACTTCATATCCCCCTCATCTGATAGCTTTATTGGTACCTTGAGGATGAGATGGGTAAGTTTACAACTTCTCTCTGTATGCATGTATGTGCTTATAGACATACTTATGTATGTATCCTTCAAATGTAGACAGTGATGGAATTACTTCAAGTTGTGTTAGAAATCTCAGCCTCAGAGCAATATAGTAGACTTTGTTTCTTTATGTGCCTTTTTTTTTTTTTTTTCGCGTGTGTGTGCAGCTGAGGTGTAGACTATAGTGATGTTAAGTACAGGCATGAATATTTATATCTAAATAGAAAATGTCCAGAACTTCAAGGAGATGGAGGTCTTTCATGATAGCATTACAAAAAGAGCAGGTAGCAGAAATATTGTTTCAGCTGCCACACTCTGTAGTGCTGCTTTCACCTTGGATTCATTTCTAGCAGTTGCCTGCACCTGCCCTCACCCCAAGGGGCTGATCCCATGCCAAGCAGTGCAAAATGGCCCATGTGCAGGATATCACTCATGGCTACCAGACCAGATTTACCGTGCTACATAGCACACAGTTCTGGCTCTTTGTAATGCCTACTTCACCCTAAGACAAAGGAGTAATTTTTTGTGTGCTTTCTCAGGTCAGGGTGTTGGAAATACAGTGTACTGCAGTCCTCAGCATAAAAATTTTAAAGGTTGGCCTCTCCTTAAGAGGGTCCTGAGGTTGGCCTCTCCTTTAGAGCAGGAAGGAGTATTTGCAGGCAGACTGCCTGTGGAAAGTGTATTAGAGGACTGTGCAGGGCAAAGAAAGCAAATCTGATATAGTTATGTATTTAGAAATGATCCCTGGATGAAGCTCTGCTCAGAACCATACACAGGTTTTCTTTCGGAAACAATGGGTTTAGAGAGATTTGTGTAACAATGAAAATTAGGGAAGGAGGATATGAGGAGTAAACTCGGCAACAAAGCTATCTAGCTTGCACAAAGGTGTTTGTTGACTATGGTCTAAGGCGTTATTCTTCACTCCTTATCTCACAAAATTGTATTCCATAGTTTTCTCGTTTGTAGATTGGTTGCAAAGCACAGTTTCACATGTATCAAATTGTTTTACCATGCAGATAAGGCAACGATGTATTTTGTCCTGGCTATCTCTAAGTAGTGATATTTAATGATCTGACAGCCTTGTTCAAATGAAGAATCCATTACTTTAACAGCAGATACAAAATTCCAGAGAAAAATAATATTTTAAACAAAACGTGATCTATGTGTGGGTGTGCCTCACTCGGCATTTATTACTCTTTATGGCAACTCAAACAATTTAAGAGATTCTTCAAAAGAACCAGGCTGACACACTGGAGTAGGAAGAAGTATGTGCGTTCTCTGCAGAAAAAGCAGTCATTAATCCCACCATAGTGCTTGCATTTTTATGCATTTTGCATACAACTCCTGCACAGATTTATAATAAGTTTGTGAGGCTGGTATTAGGAAGAATTAGGTTGATAATTTCATTGTTGTCCCTTGCAAATCTTTAGCTGCTTACTTTTGTATGCTTGATATTGAATCATTCATTTGCTTTCTACTTGTGATGTACTTTAATACAGCAGAATTCTAATGGGACAGTTTCAATGTTATAAGGACATGTATATATTATGTACATATAAAAGCTCATTTGTTTTTTATTGTTTGCCAAAAGGAATTTATGCTGAGATTTTGGGGTTCTTGTTGAGATTGAGTGTGGGGAAAAATATCTTAAACATGTGTTTTCTATTTCATTATAAGAATCATACGAAGGGCAAAGTGAATCTTCTATTAGAATATTTCTCACTGTGTATTCGTGCACTTCATGCTCATCTCTTCTGCACAGTATCTAAAGAAACTCTCTGTAACCAAAGTTGTCAGACATGGTAATAAAGATTAAAATAAAAAAAGGTAAAAGATGACAAAAGTCATTCCTATGAGAACCAATTTTCCAAGCTCCATGGACTCTTCTAGTTCATCAGATATACGTGAGGTAAAGGACAATATCCTGCATCAGTTTGTCTGTCCAGTATCACTCCAGTGTTGCAGGTCAGAAGAAAACTTCCTAGTCTGAAGTAGTATGCAAACTGGATGTAGACTTGGGATGATGTAGAGATAAATTCCTCAACAGTGAAATGTGCACACACTGATATCAGTTGAAGGCTTTCTTAGAAGAGAAAGAAAGAATATGATCTGTGATTTACTCTAAAAATATTGAAATTTTTTAGACTAATAAAATCATTCAGGTTGGAAAAGATCTCCAAGAGATCAATGTTAGACCAGACATCACCATGCCAACTAGTCCATAGCACTAAGTACCACGTCCTGCAGTTATTTGAATACTTCCATGGATGGTGATTTCACCACTTCCCTGTACAGCCCATTCCAATGCCTAACCACCCTCTCAATTAAGAAATTCTTCCTGCTGTCCAACTTGAACCTCCTCTTGTAAGCTTAAGACTATATCCTCTTGTCTTGTCTTTGGTTGCCTGGGAGAAGAGATCAACCCCCACCTGGCTACACCCTCCTTTCTGGGAGTTGTACAGAGCAATAAGGTCTCACCTGAGTCTCCTCCTTTCCAGGCTTAACAGCTTCCTCAGTTTCTCCTCATAGGTCTCACTCTCTAAACCTTCTTCTGGATAAGCTCCAACACGTCAAGGTCTTTTTTGTGTTGAGAAGCCCAGAACTGCAGACATTGCAATACTCAGGGCGTGACCAGTGCTGAATGCAGAGGAACAATCACTTCCCTAGTCCTGCTAGCCACATTATTTTTTACACAGATCAGGATTTCTTTGATGTTCTTAGCCACCTGATCACCCTGCTGACTCATAACCAGCCAGTTCAATCTAATATGGTATCTATTTTATTTTTATTATTTACATATTTATAATGAATTTGATTACTCATGAAAAATTACTGAAAACTTAGAAAAATAATAGTTCTACCAGACTACAGGAAAATATCAGAAAGGTTGGAAAGAATTGTTAATTTCAGCATAGCACAGTAAAAAATATTCTATCCTCAGAGAAAAAAAAAAAAAAAAACCAAAACTGGATTTTATTTTTCTTCTTCTACACACTTATTTTCCATTAATTTTCTTCTCACTGAGAGCCATCTTTTCTTCTTCCTCAGAGAAACTTCTTGGTCTTACTTCCTGCTAGTTACAGAAGTCAAAAGTAATGACCACTTTAAAGTTTTATATATTGGTTTCAAGCTCAACAGATCCAATAAATTAATGAGAACTATGGATCTCCTCTCTTTGACTTACTGCTTAGGGCCATCTTCAGACAAAAAAAAAAAAAAAAAAAAAAAAAAAAAAAAGTTTTTCTTCCAAATTGAAAAGGTTTNAACATGGATTTTTTTTCTAAAGGAGAGAAAAAAAAAAAAAAAAAAAAAAAAAAAAAAGGAAAAAAAAAAAAAAAAAAAAAAAAGGTTTTGCTTCCTAACTGGAAAGGTTCTTTCAAAACCAAAAAAGAAGAGAAAGATAAGTAATTCTGAACCTTTCAAGTAAATGACAAATCTTTTCAATTGACATCAGCAAAGGCCAGGTTCACCTTCCATTCTTTGTGAGGTTTGAACAAACATGAAGATAACAAGCTACAGGAAACAGGCCTGGGCTGTCTTCTTGCTTCTGTTTGTTGCCCACACATTCCCACATCCCAGTTGGGAAATTACAACTATACCTGCTATGCTTTCTTATCCATAAGATATCTGTAGTGATAACACTGATTCAGCAGTGCTTTAACATTTATGAATGCCTCTCTCCCACTGACTTAGAATTTTTATAGGTTCTTCATTGTGACTTGGAATTTGAGCAGATGTGCAGAAAGAAAAATACATCACTGCTACATTCTGAGGGATTTTTCACATCACTGTATTCTAAACTGTTTAACTAGGTGGCTTTTTTATTTTTTTCTTAAAAAATAAAAAGAAGAAAAAAGAGATTATGAAATGTAAGCATAGAAAATCTGTCATATCTGTACTGATATATCTGATATATCTATTCTTTCAGCCTGTAAAACTGGAGTCTTATATATATAAATATTTCCTTTCAAGGGAATCGTAGAGGTTCTACACCCAAGACATAAGATAAATAAAACAGGGTGAAAGTCATCTTTGAACTAAGTATGCCATGAACTCTGGAGAGTTACATCTGTCCTTATCACAAGGTTTAAAAACAAAAGGAAATTATAATTAAAGAACTGTAAATATACATAGTACTTTAGTCATAAATAGTAAGTCAAGGTTACCTTCTCCAGTCAACCTTTCATGTATCAGGAGATTTAGTTACAAAAATGAGTTTCCCCCTTCAGCTGACTAAAGAGAGCACAAAATTATCCATCTCCACTATTCATTCCTTCTCCTAACCTCCATTCCAATCAACTCTACTTAGTGAGAAAAGGAATTCTTTAAAAGATTCCGAAAATTTACTAGATAAAGAGAGATGCACTACATTTGGATATATAGAACCATGTCTAGTTTTACATGTTTCTGAGAAGTGCATCATTGCAACTGAATTGGGACTGAATGATGCCTGGAAAAAAACTTTAGATTTGCTATAGCAAGGTTATAAAAATGGAATGGGAAATCTATTTGTCTCTAGCATATTCAATAAAGTTGTAAAATTAAAAGTATATTTTGAAGTGCTATAGACTGAAATGCCAAAACAGCATGTCAATTTTTTAAGTACGTTCAGTAGAGTGTATTTATTAACACGTTTGCAGAGGTTTTCCATCATTAACAGTGGCATATTCACTAACCTCTTCTCACCTATTTCAGATGTATATTCTTTGTATATAGCTATCTGCAATAGCCTATCACTATTTTAATCTGTCTGAATATATAGCACTGAATGCCCAAATCTTCCATTAGACATACCTGAGCAGCTCCCTTAAGCTGATAGGAGTGAAGTGTGAAAGTGTTTGAGGGCTGGTCAAGCCTAAAGGCTCTTCCTTGAAATTCTTGTAGAAAGTTAAGATTAAAATTGTTGAACTCAATGAGACTTCCATAGCATATCAAAATGATTGTGTGATGCTAGACTTGACAAGTCTTTATTTCATCAGAATCCCTACAGTCAGTATTTGGTAATGTTTATGAGGGTTAAACAGAATTTTAAGTAGTTTGTTTTCACCCGTCATACTGCAATTGTTAACCAGCTGGAAGTTTAAAAAAAAAGGCTTTGTGGGAGTTAGTTGCTTCTTCCAGCAATGAAAGGATAAACATGAAAATCTAATCCCATGTGTTCTGAAATATATGTCTTTGTGCATATAGTGACTATTGCAGAAGAGGAGCTACTGTATGTTTTTTATTTGATATCAAATCACTGTGATTGGGAGATATGATGGAATACAGCTATTTTTACTCTTGTTTTCCACTGAAGTACTTCAGTTGTCCTTCACTTACACCCCCTTATCACACCCACAACACACATTCATTATATCATGCTTTATTGTTTAGTCATTCATTTAACAAAGGTTTTAAGTCAAGAGGTTTAATTTATCAGTTGTGTAGGATTTTTTTCCTCCTCCTTTCTTCTTTAAAGAAGGATTTGATACTTGTGCAGTGATGTGAAGGTAAAAACTGAAGTGTTGTTTTATGTATTTCCTTAGGCTCTCCTTTTACATAATTTTTTTTTTTTAATAATTAGAAACATAACCCTTTAAAAGGCTCTGTGGTGGACTACTACTACCTCTTCTCCTGTGGAAGCAAACCAAATTGTGGTACATAATAATTAATTTCAATTTCATTGCTCAAGGAGTATCTAAAGGACTGTAGTCAGATTAATATGAAATAAAAAATGTGAAGTAGGTAACAAACAGAAGGATGATAAATATAAACATAATCTTAAAAACATAATCTAAAATCTTGCATATGCTCTGTATTCTTGAGGGATTTCAGTTGTGAATTTTTTATTTACTTAGGGTGCAGGGAAAAGAAACAATGTGGAAATATATGGGAATGATCATAAAACATTCTGGTCTTGAAAGTTTCAAGCAAAAGTAAAAAGAGCAAGTTTATTAGAAAAGTGGATAGAACAAAAACGGTCTAAAATTTCCTACAGCATTTCACAAACTTTGCTCTGGTGCTCTTCCTTTCAATTTATCATCTAAACATATATTTTTTTTCTCATATCCAGCTATTGAGAGAAAAAGATCACAGTAGTTCACTTAGCAGGTTTGTAAGCGTGTTTTTTCTTTCCGCAGGCTATCAACACCCCACTGTATTGTTCAGCATTTCAAACATAAATTTGCTTCCTCTGCTGTTCTGTTACATTTCTCACACGTTCTCACTGATTTGCTTTCAAGCTCTCAGTTCTCAAGAATTCTCAAGTATCTTGCCCAGAAATATGGGGCTGCACCAGACCTTTTCCACTGTTTACGATGAGTAACTGAAGACCTCCTAATGTATTTGTCTAAAACTAAGTAGCAATCAGGGTTCTGTTGCCCTAAATGTTGCGTGTTTCTATGTTTTTACTTTTTCTCTTAATACTGCTGAGTTGTGTAGTGAATTTAGTAAGTCATAAACAGAGTAGAACATTTTTACTATTGCTTGTGAACAACTGTATCCTCTATCATATATTCACACAGGAATAAATAAATTATTTACACAAAAAAAGTCGTGCAGCATGGTTCATACATGTGTAATTTGGGACTGTGTCCCTGTGGAGCAGACTGGATTTGTCCAGTCCACGTGGTGTTGACCTGTGGGTTTGACCTCCTTCGAGCCCCATCTGGTGCTCCTGTACAAGGCTTTAGTAACAGCTTAGGACGTTTCAAAGAGATCTGAAGGTGTTGCAAACCATCAAAGAGGGGTTTTGTAGCATGAAATAAAGGATGCATGTTGAATTTCAGGTTGGGTATACCTGGTCCTCAAGAGTGCTAAGGCTGTTTTAGGATACTAGTGTAAGCTTGCTGGAGAAGTGCTGATAAAGAAACAGCACAGGGCATCACTGTGGTGACATTCATGTTAATTTTAGAAAGGGATCCTGACATGAACAGCCCTGTGTGCTGCCAAATTCATGGTCCTTGCTCAATGAGTTCCTTGCCCTGCAACCCCCGAACCCACACTTGAGTTTTTTTGAATCAATATTTTTCTCAGTCTCTCCCAGAGCTGTTCTGGGATTGAGTCCTGCTGAGAGCTGGTTAGAATGCTGCAGACGTTTCTACAGTTGTGATGGCTAGTGCTCCAGTTTGCTGCCTAATCTCATTTATTTAACAGTACAGAGATACTCTGTGTTTATTTCTTTTTATCTCTGTATTCTTATAGCAATGCTGAACATTTGCATCACTATTATTATGGCTGATCCAATCTTTGCATTTAACTGGCTTTTTTTCTACATTCTGTATGAAGATATATCTATGAATACACACACACATGGATCCAGATAAAACTGTTTTCAGTATTTTCAGATATCTTTCAGGGAAATAAAATTTACCTCATTCTCAGCATTTAGAACTATACCAGCATTTCTTTGCACTAGTTACTTGTTTTTTTTTTCCTTTCACATACAATTTCCCCCATCAGCTTCAGAAACTTTTGAAGTACTTGCCTAACCCTGGAATATTTGTTTGAACTGCTTCCTGACTTTGGTCATCAGGTTTTATAAACCATAAAGCAGAGACTTTATAAACCACAAAGCTAACTACAGTACTGGGTTTATCTTGGCGAAAAGAGCCTTAATGCTCTAACAATTTTTCCTTTATAAGCAATGTCCTCATTGCACTGTGGATGCCAAAAGCATCACATGCTTCTTTTTCTTAATCTCTTTAGTAGGCCCTAAATTTTAGTTGTGATTTATAGCCTCTCAGTAACTAGTTTCTAGTTTTATACTCAGCAGAATCACAGTCCTCAAGTTGCTGACCTGCTCAGCAAGCTGTTTAGGTGAAAATTGTGGCACCTGGCTGGTTTCCAAGCATGCCTGGACCTCCATTATTTGGGAATCCCAGTGCTCAGTTATTTCAAACCAAAGAAACTTTCCAAAATATTTAAATAATAGCTACAAAGAAAAAAAAAAAAAAGAATGAGCTAGCTTAAGAAAATTAAAAAACCTCAACCTAGTGAATGGTTAAGTATATTGACAAGTCTTTGGTGTACTGGTAATCAAAGCATCCTTGGTACCTTTGTCTCATCGAAGTCAAAGCTGATGTGAAAAAAACCCACATTTGAATAATCTGTTTTTTGAAAAGCCAACTTTGCCATTCATGGTTTTGACCTTTCTATTTTTAGTATTAATGCAACATAGAAATAAAACGGTGATTTTCAAATAGTACCTTACAAATCCATAGCAGAGTGAACAAACACTAAGGAAAAATGCCTTCTTCTCATTACTGCTTTTTGATATCCTTCACCTGATCAGGGCCTAAAGTTGAAATTAAAACTGATTACCCAGATGTGCTCAGTTTAGTCTCCTTGAAAAAGATGGTATGTGTAAAAATGTTTGTTATTTACTGAATATCTATTTATTGTTTCATTTTTTGAACATCTCTACCCAGCTGACTTTAGGAAAAACATTCACCCAAGTTTTCTATTTCTCTGAAATGATCATGAAGGACCATAACTTGTCCCCAGACGGACACCTCTGTAGCATAGATAAGTGAAGCTATTTGACAGAAATCTTACCCCTTCAGATTGCTGAGGTCTTAAATCTATCATTGAAAAATGTTCTTTAATCTATGAAAAAACACTGGTATGGATTTAACATTCAAATGGCATTAAAGATCTCAGCAGAGCAACTGAAAGTTCCTAAAATAATGCAGTTTTAACTTTATTTTAAAGATTTATGCAAGTAGTTTACTTAGCTGATAGGAACTAAGTTGTGATTGCTATTTACTGGCAGCAGTTGCAGCAACCTCAATTAAACTTCTTTTTACTACTAAATCTAGAAATCTTAGTGGCTTCTTACAAGGACATGTTAAATAGTTTTTTGTTTGTGAGTCTTTGCCTCCCAGAAGCCACAGTAGCAGGCATTGCCTGCCTCTTGTGACCATTACTCTTTGCTGCAACACCATCTTTCCCATAGGTGAAATAACTGGACCAGTAAGGGGAGAGCTCAGCTTCTGGCTTGTTCTTGCCAGTCTTTTCCTCTTTTTGTGCTTTCTTTTTTTTGGGGGGTTGCCTGTATTTGGTTTTCTTGTCGGTTTTATTTTTTTCCTTAACCATGCCCTTTTAATCGAGTAGTTTCTCTCCATTACACAAAGGACAGGTAACTACATTAAAAGACTTCATGCCAAACCAGTGCATAGTTTAGGGGGTTTTTTGTGAACTTGATCACAGGAATCAGCGGTCACTGGAGATTACAGGGTTTTTAAATGTCAAAAGCATGAACTCAAGAATTGCATGAAGGACCCTTTTGTATGGTACAGTTGTTTGAAGGTTTTCTTGTGGGTCTTCGTTTATTTTTCACAGGGAGTAAGGAAACATTTCTTACTGTCCTGAAAAATAATAGTTACAAATGCTAACATATAAACTGCAATATATGGTCAGGAGGTTCAGATAAGTAAAGTGCTGCTCTGACAGGCAATAAATGCAAATATTGTAAGCTTCTGTTTTATTTCTAAATATCAGCATGAATCTTGTTAGAGATTCAACCCAAACTGTTTTCCTGAAATTAGTCAAGCTAAATCTTTCATGTAAAAATCAGTTATGGCTGTAGGGAGTTTACTTTATTACTTGCAACAAGGCACAATGAAAATAGATTTTTTTTTTCTATGAAATTGATAAGTTATAACGAAATGGTTAAGGCTGTGAGGTGTGGCAAAACCTGAACTATGTTTCTCTGAGACTAGGATCTCATGTGGGGCAGCAGCAGACTTTTGCATGGCCGTTTGCATTAGATGAATGCTGCTCGAGGGCATGGCAGTGGAATTGGCTTCCACTGCTTACACAGTTACATAATGCACTTGGAATGGAAAAAGGGTGCTTCTCCATTAGAGAATCCAGAAAGCTGTGTCCCTTACTGAACCCACTGTTTAATATGCAGGAGAGAACATTGAGAGGGGAAGGCAGGGAGAGAGTGAGCTGTAACATAGCGCTCTTACACAGCTTCATAGCAGTTTGGATGTTTGTTATTTCATTGGGTTTTGTTAGTTTGTTTGGTTTTTTCTCTTCCTATCTGTGCCTGAGCATACTAATTGCTTCTTTTGCTCTTCTTTGTTAGTTCTGTTAGTTCTTCAAATGCTGTACTGTGCATAATGCCTTACATTGAGGGGGAAAGTGTGAAGGTCAGCTGGTAGTATGGCATCTCTTTAGCGACAAGGTTTTACTCTCTAGTATTCTTTACACACATTCTTTTCACTTATAGCAGTGCTTTGTATTTAATTTTTTACTTGAATGGATGGTCTGTTTCCAAGGGACATTGTTTCTTTTTGTTGCTTTGTTAGGCAGTCTTTTTTTCTTTCTTCTCTGTGTTTGTGTAGGTCATGTGAATTATGACCAGAAGCTTTCCTTGGAAACCTCGTCTTGAATTTATTTGAATGAGGGGCCCAGGTACTGTTCTGTAAGAATGCCTTTATGAAAGGCCCATTATTGAAATTTTGGAACAGGGAAGAATGTATTAGTGCAGCCCTGAAAGTGACTACAAAAATGATAGTATGGCACTATGTACTTGTGTTTCCTTTACTCTTTCTCAGATGGGCTTAGTTGCCAGCCAGGAAAAAAGAATTTTTTCCAAATGCCAAGTCAATAAAATCAGCCTAGATTCAGACAGCTGAGGTAATATGTGTTTCTGGTGATACTTACTTTGGGCTTGTAACCTAAATAAAATCTTTGTTGCTGTTTGAATTTGAAAATAAATCAAGCTCATTTGCTTGTATGTGAACAGTAAGAGTGACAAATTCACTTTTCCAGAGTAAAATATGTGTGAGAAATAATCATTAATAAGATCCAAATTTATGTTTGTCATTGGGCTGACCTTTAATCCACTTAGAGTTGATGTTCCTGGTGTACCTTGTAAAATAATTTTAATTCACAAGACAGACATAAAACCTGATGACTGTTGGGTATTGAAGAAGATCAAGCATTTGCACTTATTATTTTGATCTATTAGCTGTCAATGATATACAAGTGTCTTGAATAGATATAGGTACATTTTATAAAAGTAGTTATAAAGAATGCTTGTAAATGTTCTGCCTATAAATCACCTGGTGTGCCACAGCTGCATCAAGACAGTATTATCTGGATGATACAAAATCATGAATGTTTTGAAAGTGAATGCAAATAATGTACTTTAGAAAGCAAATTTGTACTTAGTTTCTTACAATTTGTTTTGTTGATATGATAATAATATTGCCAAGTTTGAGATACATTGTTTTCTCTAACATTTCTTATTATCATGTATTTTATAAGATTAAATCAAAACATGATATTGATTTAAACTTCTAGGAATGAAGAATTTTAGTGTAGGTGAATTTAGCATATTACATTTTTTTTGCAGTGTGTCAGGATTAATAGAAACTCTAGTTTATAATAACATGAATAGTGACATCTGTGCACTATTCATTAAGAATATTTAATAAATCAAAAATCCAGGTCAAACAGCAGAATTGCAAGTAATTATAACTTTCAAATACTAAAATTAGTGAAATGAATATTAATGGTTAAAGCAGTGGCACATGCAGTTTCTCAGTACAAAGTACAACAGAAGAGTCTGCCTTTGTTTGTAAAGACTCAAAATACTGGATTTTTTTAACTTCAAAAGAAAGTTTTGGCATACGTAATATGTAGTAGCTGAACTGCTGGGTAACTATTATAACTCTACTTGCCCTGAATTTTCAGTTCACAGTTTTAATCTTGAGAAATAACGTTTCTTCTCAGGTGATGCAGTTTTCACATATGTAGTAAAAAAGAGTGCAATTAATTTATTCTAAGTGCCTCTTGCTAAACAGATACTGACTGGGTATTAGAAATAGGCTCACAGACAGCATTCTTTAGATGGTTTCTAGTTTTACAGTATGTTAGTTACTCATTTTTATTATCAACTATCCATTACCTTTTTTCCACTCTGCCTATAACATTTGGATTTGGAATATGGCTTGTTTTTGCAATAGCTGGCCTATGTAACAAAATACTATGAACAGGTGTGTAATCATAAATATTTATGCTTTCCTTTATGCAGAAATACTTGTGTGTTAAAAATGTGAAAGGATTATTTACTGATTTTATATCAGTATATTAATAATTAAATGATTCATGAAACATATGCACATTTCTTAACCCTGTAGTTTTATACCAATATATCCCTTTGTACAGCAATCTGGCATCAATTAGTAATAGGTAAATTACTGTAATTTTAGTACAAAAGAAATAAATATGTCAACTCTGGACTGCATATTACTATATCCACTTACCTTTCACCACAGATTTCATACACAGAGCTATACTAAATATAACAAGCTTTATTTTTACTGGTATTTTATTTTCTTAGCATAGATCTAATAACTGTTTTGATTGTGCTATACATATATACATATATAATCAATGAAATCTTAGACACACAGATGTATGAATTGGCAAAACATTCCTTGTGTGTATATAAAGATATAGGTATGGATATGGAGATACATTCACATATACACCTACACACACATGTGCATAAAGCAGTGTATATATTCAGTAACTCTAAGAATAATCCTCATATTATCTCAGAAACAGTTTTTTTTTTGTTCTGAAAAGCCTTTATTGTTTAAAAGCCACATGACAATGGCAATGAGAAGGATATGTTAAACAAGCAACGGAGTGAGAATTGGGACAGAGGGAGATGAAAAGGATTGCCAGTTATTACAGAAGTCTTTGGCAATTGGGAAACTGGACTTAGATTTTTACTGTTTGAATACAAAGTTTAACTGTATAATTTTGGTATTTTTTTCCTTTACATTCAAAAAGAATTCACCAAAATTATTTCAGTTCAATATATTGTAAATGGGAAATAAATAGATGGAATTTTCAATTAATTGAATTAGATTAAATCTTGAGATGTGAGCATTTTTTTTCTGGAAGCTCATTCATTTACTCTTCACAAAAAAAAAATCTTAAGCCAACCAAACAACAGTTTTCAGCCAAAATACCCTGTATTTAAATTTGTAAATATCCCTTGTTCAGGAATAGAAAACATGTCACTCAGTAACAGAGAGCAGCCCTGTCAGGTTTCTGCACCTGTGGTGAATCCCAAGGTATTGAAAAATCCTTTTTTCCCAGCCCAGTGATTGAAGAAGAAGCTGAGATTTGTTGGTTCATCTTTTCAAGGCTGTTTATTTTCTCTTATCTATAATATTCTTTCTCTGACCCGCTGAGATCTGTCTAGCAGGTCAGGTCCAGGCACACTGCCCGCCCTTGGGGCGGTGTTGACTTTTTATACTAAAAACTAAGTGTACTTTATTTACAATAATTTTCCAATACCTATCACCTATGTTAGATAGTCTGTCTCTACTCTAAACCAATCCATAAGTGTCACCTTCACAGCAGAAGATGGATGACAAGAAGAAGGAGAAGGACAGGACACGCCCAGGTTCCTCCATCTTGCCTCCTGAACCCCATTCTAAAACCCCCAAAATTCTACCTTTTTCACCCTGTGACAAATTAGCTATCACTCTACTCAAACTCTTGTGGCTTGGAATTCTTCACACAAAGTTGGTAATTTTTTTCCATGGGCTATAATCTAAGGCACAGGTATTTTTGATTCTGTGCCAAGGTCTCAGAGACCCCTGCCAGGGTCTCGAGTCATCCAGGACTGCCAGAGGAATGTCCTGGGTTCCGACACAGCCCTGATGTGCAGTACCATGGATGGCCCTTTGAGCTCACAATGAGTCAGGAGATGATTAGCTTTTAAGCAGAGACACAAACCCAAGGCAATGACCTTATATGTTACAGGAGAGTGATGATTTGTCTAAATCAGACCTTTATTTAGCCAACTGTTGGCAGCTGGCATTGGCTGCAGTGAGATGGAATGACCGGATCATCCAGAAGCTCTGCTTCAGGTAACAGGGGAACATGGATAAGCACTGTGTTCCTGAGGAATGTATTCAAAGCAAGATTTTGTACCTGTGGAACAAAAAATAATTGAAGTGTTGTGTTTTGAGGGCAAATATACATGGCATCCAAACCAAAAAGAATCTTGCATTTGTTTCTGATCTAGCTTGGGTTTTTTTCTTATTTTTTTTCTGTAACTTCTTTTTAATATCAGTGAAAGGATCAAGGTCTCATCTGGTGTCAAATGCTTTTAAGTCCTTCTAGTATTTTCTGTTTCTAGAATGTGATTTGCATAGAAGGGCCCTTGTCTAGGCAGGAAAGCCTTTCATATAATTCACGACTGATATAACAATGATCTTTACATTCCCCTAGGCTTTAGTAGTTTGGATTCCATGCTGCTTTTTGATAGGTATCTTCTCTTCAGTGCTATAGTTTTAGCATGTCTTTTGTGATATAGTTCAATTATCATTTTTCCAACTTATTTCAGCCCATATGTTTTTATAATCTTTCAAGCCCTGTTTGAGTTCCAACTCTCTTAACTTTCTTTTGGAAATATGATAATACTTTGTTTTGATATTTTGTCCTCAAGATTGATTTTATTTTAGTATTCAATTTTTTGTAAAACCATCTTGGTTTGGGTGGGTGTTGTTTATTGGTTGTCTGTTGGGGCTTTTTTTTCCGAATAACATAATATAACACCCTTGAAAGTAAATAGTATTAACACAATATAATGTGTTTCATGATAGTTTTCAAAAGGGTTATTTAAAGTTTATTTACACAGTTAGTTGCATCCATAGTATGTACTCAGTACATGAATAGAATTGTAATTTTTACCTATGCAATAGATATACAAATGCGTTATTGTTTTGTCACCAAAAATGTTTGTATTATATCCTCTAAACTGAATGAGTCTTTTCTAGTGTAAAGTCTCATTGGTACAAGAATTTATAATTTTTTTTTGGTATTAGTTTAACATTTTAATTTTTTTATCAATATTATTATGAATTAAAGAATTCTTACTACTTTTTCTCAGACACAACAGCAAAATATGAAAGAACTTGATCAGTTAGCATGCAAGATCAGGAGAGTAGAAAAAGTCTGTTCAGACATATAGATTTAATTATTTAAATACTTAAATAATAAATATGTATGGTCGTTTAATAATAAATAATTTTAAAATATTCAATAAGCAATATATAACTATTAGTTTTCCATTCTAGAGCCTTAGTCTTCAGCACCACAATATGTAATCACCTAATTTATCTCTAATTTATTTCCCACATATGGTTTCACCAGTGTAAAGCAAATTAATCTTGGTTATTTAATATCATTTTGCAGTCTTAATTCCCTTCTATTGAGCCTGTATTATATATATAAGGACAGTGAATTACTGTGTTTCTGGGCTATTGTTTTGCCTGCTTCTTTACCGGCTTCTGAGAGAAACAGTAGAATTGTGTAATATTTCAAATCTAAAAAAAGTTTTATTTTTATTAATAATGTTTTGTACCCTGTCTGTCTGAATCTACTGATAAAATTTTCCATTTTTCTGCCATTCCTATTTCTGTTTGTCCATGTATCACATTGGCATTATCTTTAGGGCATCCGTAAGCAACTATTTTATATGAATTCTTCATATTTTTATTTTAGTAGTATCTCTGTCCAAGTGACTACCACAGGCTATCCTTACAGAATTTTTTTTAGCACTCATACATAATCCTGGACAGTGAGCTCCTGGCAAAAAACAGAAACCACATGAACCTAATGGAATCAGAGACAGCAAAGCATACTTTTGCACTTGTGTGTCGTCACATGCACGACCAGTGTTCATTGCTATCCTGGAAGCCCCAAAGTCAAAATAACTCAATATGCTAAGGACAAGAACAAAAGAGGGCTGGTTGAATATAAATATGGCTTGTATCTAGAAAGCCTAAGAGGCTCACTTGTTCCTAGCTAATATAATAAATATGTTTTCCGAATGTCCAGGCTAGCTGTGTGCTTCCCAAACAATTATGCACACACCCCGGGACTTGAAGCGAGAGTATTTGTATGCATGCTGCTGTCTTGCTGGCAAAGCTGGACTCTTAAAATGTGTTCATACCCAGTACATGATGAATAATTCTGCAGACTAATTCTGTTGTTTATAGGTTGCTGTAGGCCACTCATGAAGTCATGAGCATGGTCATTCAAATACAGAACACTTACAAATTCTGGCTTCAAAGAGTACATATAAGCTTCTTGCCATGCAATACTAGCTTAAATCACCCAACCTGAATAATAATGTCTGTGCCAGGTGTTGTGGAATAAGTTGGGGTTTTTTAATGAAAGCAGTGGAACCTGCTATTGTACATGACTGTTCTTGTGGCCACTGAGAAATATTGTTCCCATAACCAAAGAAATTATAGCAATTTTTGGATCTAGGAAAATTCTTAAAATAAAACATTTCTTGTAGCTTAAAGAAATCACATGTGGTCTCTTGTTGTGGAAGATGACAAAGTTTTGAACTGCTCACATCTTCATCATTTAATGAAATTAGATCTTAAAAATTCTGAAAGATTTTTGTTTGTAATTTTAATTTTAAATGCTATAAATATATGATCTTCAGTTCTAAAATATTGAGTGGTCTATTTAGCCCACAGTGATTACTTATTAATAATAATGCCTTGACAAGAATGGAAGTTCTGGCAAACCCTTGATTAAAGTAAGATGAAGATTGTGGCTATTAAACAGGTTTTACTTAAAGTAGGAGTCCCTTTGCATGTGACTGTGATGCCTCTAAGAGCAGGGAGATAATGGAGTGTCTTGTGGCTGGGAAGAAGTGGGTGCTGTGAATTTAAAAAGGAACTGCTGCATGGAAGTGCAACTCTTCAAGAGAAAATTTGAAGCATGTTTATCAAAGCCTCTATTAATAGGCTTGGATTTAGGCTTGGTCTGTAAATGAATTGTGAATTAAATTTTATTCTAATGTGGATAAAATGTTTGTTTGTTTGTTTGTTTGTTTTTTTGTCTGATGTGGAGTCAGTTGTAATTTCAAAGCCAACTTTAACAAATCTTTTCAGCCCATTATTTCTAGCCACCTTTTGAATAGTTATGTATTTTGTACAGAACAAGGAACACTTACACAGCAAGAATAGAGATGGAAGAAAACAAACAGGCCATCCAGAAAGTACCTATGCTGCTCTCCCAGCAGGATCTCAATAATGGTATTTGAATGCAGTGATTGAAGTAGTGAGGTCTCCTAGCAAGGAACTCACATGCACTCAGTGATTCACTTTTAAAAATCCATTTGTAATAAATTATTTCATGACATTCCTTCAATTATTTATGATACCAAATGGTCATTCAACATTCTGAGTCATGGCTTGATCCACTTACATAAACACAGCTATTAGACTGCATGACTTTCAAGGGTGTTAGGCATTTTTACTTTACTCAAGTCTGGTTTAAAATGTCATTCAAACTGCAAACAGAGGCCAAAATTGATTGGCTGTTCTAAAATCTAAGCCATAACCTACAACTGTGGCATTGAAAGCCTTGCCTATATCATATATCTGTATGGATATAACAATATGCTGTGTCCAGAATAAGCTTGTTTTAAATAAGTATATAAATATTTTAAAACACTTCTGAGGGTTTTTTGTTTGTTTTCTAATTTTATTTAAACATAGGTACTTGATTTAAATTCTGTACCATCATTTAAAATATAAAACAATACATCAATGACAAACTCTGTACTGCTAGTCTGACTAGTAGGGTTGCGTCTCAGATATTTATCTCCTCTTGGGAATTAAGCTATGGAGAGCTAGCAGGACAATATTCTGCAGGGTAATAAACCCTCCAGTAAGTCATGGTCTTTTTGGAGGAAATTGTGCAATCAGAATGGAAATGAACCTGCTTGCAAAACTCGAATGAATACTGGGATAGGCAGCTTTGAGGTGAAGAAATCCTATTTTTCTGTTATGTAGAAAGCTAGCTGGTATCATTAGAGTCTTCAAATATGACATTGACAATTGAGATGAGCATCTGGTAACATTTGATAATGGTCTACCACTGGAAATAAGGTAATACATTTCCCCAAAATGGTTCACTGCCAACAGTGCTCATTTATGAGCGAAACAAGATGACCATTTATTTTCCCAGTTGGGCAATGTTGCAGATTTGTGTTCTGTTCCTTTTGGTGAAGATCTGAAAGGGCTATTAAAGATATATTATTGCAAACTAAGTGCATTGCTTTCAAATGCTCTGTGTGACAATTCCTTGTTGTAATTATGTTTTAATGTCAAACACTTTGCAGATATATTCACATAGGAATATATCTAAATGTGCAGAACCCAGCTCTTTCCTCCTTACTACAAATACATGCTTTCTGCATTCAAAGAGTAAAAGCATGAATTTTCTGTTGTAGTCTGGAGGAAATCTGTAAATTGTGCTATTTTAACAATGCAAAAATCAGCTTAAAGCTGATTCATATGCACTTAAAACAGCCTTTGTTTCTGACACCTCTGAAATAGAAAATGCTCTAGGGCCTGGATTCACAACCAAGCTTATCCAAGGGAATTTTTCACACTTGCTGAAGTATGCACGTTTAGGAAATATCCCTAATTATGAATCCAGTGTCGGATTTTTGTTTTGCTTTCTTCACCTGTGATGTGTTTCTGTGTGTAGCAGAAATTCTGCGCTGTTTGGGCAAATATCTAATGTTAGTCTAGGTTGAGATCCTCTGCCTTTAGACTTCTGATGTAACTGCTGGAGAATACAGAATACAGGCACACTTCTACTCTGCAGGAGTAGCTGGGTTAGCACTCAGCCTCCTTGTGTTGTCATAAGATTATGACAGCTTTGTTAAAAGCTTTCTCCTCTTGTCTCATTGCTAGTATGTCGAGAGGAGAAGCCAGGTAACTCCAGTTCTCTGTAAAAACATCTGTGTCGAAGCGCCAGCCAGGACTGAGACTGTGTGTCAAAAAAGACTAGCAAGTAGCACCCGTTTGTCAGTGCAGTCTGGATTTGATGATTTGGAAGATCACTTCTGCTGTACTTTTCTTGTTAAGATGCTGAGCAGACTTCTGGGGATGTTTTATGCTCACTGAGAGTGTAACGTACTTTGCTGAACAAAGTTGCAGTGTGTGCTGCTCCTGCTTTTTCAGTTAAAAAGATCTTTTTCTTTTTTTTAAGCCTTTGTACCTGGGGAGGGTGAAGGGTGAAGGACAGTAAGCTTGTTCATGATAAATGAGTTGCTGCAGCAAAAGGCATTGTATTGCTTACTATGTGTACTTGTCGTTAAGGAGAAATACAGTTGTAACAGCATTTCAGTTTCTGCATTACATGCATTTAAGTGCCTGTCCACTAAGGACGCCTGCTTCCACTGATTCAAGTAGGAAAGTTGGCACATTATTCCCCAGTGCACTAAACTCTATGCTGGCTTCTATTAAATGCTGCCAGACAGGCAGAACAATATTTGAAACAAGACTGTTTGAACTGAAATGTAATTGGACTCATTTAAAGTCTTATTACAATGAAATCTGACTTCCTCCTTGTAATTTGACTTGTAGAAACCTCTCAAAAAACATTACCTTTTGCCACAGGCTGTAAATTTAAATTCTGCACTAGGTAAGCATAATGAGAAAAGAAAGTTCTGACATGGCTGGAGATCATATCAGGTCTGGCTTGATTAATTATTTCCACACGATCAATCAGTACCTTATTTAGATAACTGGAGGCACTCACTAGTTAATTTGTGAGAGTAGAACAATGGGGGCAAGCATTTATATGGTTAGTCAATACTCCAATTAGTGTTAGAAAGTCAAATAAAAGCTTGAAAATAGCTAGTAGAAGAAAAGGGACTGAAGTAACATAGCAACTTCTCTGCTTTTAGATAGACTTTTTCTGATTACACTGCAGTGACTCCACTCACCCCTTCCAAAAGTATTTGCGTAATCTTTCTAATCAACTGCTTCATTGAATATGTATATTTGTATATATATGAGTTTCTATATACTTTTAAAGCTAGCTAAAATAAATACCAACAGTGTGTTCATGTAAAAATCCTCAAATTTGCAGCTGTATATCTACTCATTCATCTTCTACCTTACAGGACTTACTTTCACCCACAGAACAGACACTAGACCTAGGAATTAAAAAACTGTGAACGTTGCAAAGTGGAATTCATAGAAAGGATCAATTACTGCTCCATGTACTGCCTGCTTTAAGGATTGTTTTGCCTGAAATATGTGGTGGCCAAATCTGAACACTGACTCCTGCATTTAGAGTAAAACCTCTGGCCACAATGTCATGGGATAACCTGGCAGAGGTTTATGACAAGCATTCTCCAAAATTACGTTGCTGTTGTTCCCCATAGCATCTAAGCATCAGCAAATGCCTATATATGAGAAAAAGAGAAATGATCATCTTAGATAACATTAGGTTTCTCCACCTTCTGCTTGCAAAAGGAAAAAAGCCAAATTCACAGTCTGACATTTTAGTTAAACCATTTTTATCAACATAAGACTGATTTCAACAGAATCTTCTGTGTGGGGGAAAAAAATGTTTAGAAAATTAGCAACATTTTTAAAAGAAAAATTTTGAAAATGAAAATATTTAAACATGCATAGTATTGGTTAATCAGTTCATTATGTCATAAAAGTATCTATGAAGTAACTTTATTATGGTGTTTTTATTTTTTTTTTTTTAATTAATGAAGAAATTTTGGAAGAAGAATTTTGGCTTTGTGTCTGATAAAAGAAAAAGGCAGTCTTTTTGCACACACATTTATTTGGTGAAAATAGCATTACTTTTCTTAGATTTTTTTTAAAGTTAGAGCACTAACAGATTCTATTACTTTTATATTTGATATCTCTTTTTATCCTTAAAATCATAATTTCTCCATAACATCGAGCAGAGGATAACTTAGATGAGAAGCCACCACAAAAATCACCAGCACCATTGCAATTGTTAGGTTCTGCAGAAATGTAACTACAAGGATCATATGGGAAAAAAATATTTGTGTTATCTCAAAAGCCCTCAGTTATTCAACTCAAAGTGAATCTGAGGTACCTCATTGATAGACTATTGACTTGACTTCCACAACAATGACTTTTGTTATTGTGTGTTCCTGATTTTGTCAGCCTTTCAGGGAGAAAAATTATTTATCTTAAGATATTCAAGTAAACATATAAACAAAAAATATTTGCATACTTCTGTACTGTGAAAAATAAATTGTTTTATTACTTGCTTGGTACTGCTGCCCAATAGAAGTTCTCTCAGTTTCTTGGAAGATTTTTGAACTAGTTTCTAAATAAAATCTTCAGCAAGCTGCATGTAGGTGATTTAAGATACGATCTAGTTTACAAATCCTTAGTCTTGTATGACCTTATTGAGCATAAGTTAAGTAGGTGATAGGTTGGAATGATTTTGATATTTTTAACATAGGTGTAGTTGTTCTAAATTGTAAGTGCAACAAATGTGGCAAGAAATAATTACTCTGCTTGCTTAAGTTAAACCAAATCAAAGTGGTTTATTGATTTTTGAATTCTGTGTAATGAATAGGCCAGTTGGATAAACTGTATATTTGGCATCAATACCAGCAATACAACAGGTAAAGCATGATACCGTACACGTACAAAGTATGAGTGTACCCCTACACATCTCTAAGTGCCCTCCAGTAATTCCAGGAGGCTCTAACTGCACACACACAACTATGTGCTTATGTGCACATGCAAACTTGTGTCTCCTGGGGTTGCAAGTGTGCTGGCTTTGTGCGTGACCTGCACCTGAGCTTCTCCCTACAACCCACGGTGGGTGCGAAAGGTCCACTGGGCTCACACAGTGGTCCAAAGTGAGGTCCCCAGCATGTGGCTGCCTTGTCATACCATACCTCAGCTGGAGTGAAGCTGCCTATGCTGTCAAATGAGGCAGAGACCCCATGAGGCCCAGAAGGAGGTCAGGATAGGGGTGAGATGACTTGAGGCAGTGTCACACTGGGGTTGGAGTGCTGCTCTGTTATTTCTCTCCCCCGTCACGAAATGTCGTGCCTCTTTATTCTTCCAGTCAAACTGATTTGTTTCTCATAAGTCCCTTGCAATTATCTGATTATTGCTTAATCTAAGGGATGACAATTTCATGCAAAGCTTGGCATTGGTAATTTCCTCTTTAGGGGTCTCTGGTTTGGGGCAACATTGTCTCAGAATAGTATATTCTATTTAAACACAGTTAAAACTCACTCTCCTATCCATTGTTATAATCTGTTGTTAGCCTGAGCATGTTATAAAATAGGAATCTCTGCAGGTTCCTTTATGGCAAATCATCTAACAATGTTTAAGGGTAAGAGCTTCCAAAGAAAGTAGAAGAATCTTAGGGAAGGGAGTCTGTTAACAAGTGGATTTGATCTTGCACCCTAATACAGACTATCTTTGGTCTATAAGCATGGCTATACCTTGAGAAAGAAGCATATGAAAGAGAATTTAGTTAAGCTTCCTCTGGAAAAGTAAACAATTTTTTACAAGATAACAAATAGTTAAAGGTGTGTGGCAAAATAAGAAAAGGTGGTTGTGTCTTTTACTGTGTGTCATCTGTATCCTGTCCAGCCTGATTCTTTTCCAGCATCTCCTGCAGAAACCATAGAAGTGGTAATGTATGCCCTTTACACATGGCTGTATGCCAAGCCATAGGATTTTGTTATAATTCTCCTTTCCTACACCTCTTACCATATTGAATTTGTCCTTGGAATGGACGACATCATTAGAAGTGAAGACTTAATTATAGCCACTTAGAGACAATTTAAGAACTGTTGTTTAATTTACTGCAATTTTAAAGTGGAAGCTAGATGGTAGTTTGGAACTTCAGCAGTTTTAAAACACTGACACATAAGACACTTAGTCAAAGGTTTGTGTAGCACAAATTCATTCTCAAGGAGAAGTGAAAGCAGTAAGGGCTCTCAGACTAATTTTTTTAAAGCACCAGTGTATATACTGAGGAGTAATCTGATCAAATCTTTTCAATTTAGTGGACTTTTATAGTTGTTTTAAGAAGTCATTCTGACTGGGGTTTATCTTGCTGAGCTTTAGACATTTACAGTATGCACATCTGCATTGGAGGTTGTTAACCTTTAAGAGAAAGATATCTATTTTAGGGTATAACTCATTCTTCTATTTTGGCTCACTTCTTTATGTAGAAATGAATCTTATGCTAGATAAACTTGTTTTTCATTCATTACAAAAGGTGTCTAGGGTGATTACCTCAGATGTGGATATTTAGTCTTGTTATAATGTATTCCATTCCAGTTGCCTTATAAACCATTTTGCTTCTATTCAAAATGTATGTGCATGAGGTTTTTGATAGATTTGTTTTTTATATCTTGCTATCTAATTTAATTGTATTACTTTACCGTCTGTAATTCTGGGGTCTCTTTTCTAGTCCCTATACATGTGAATTTGAAAATACATATCATCTGTCATACTCCTGAAAACATGGTAAACTCATGATGACTCTGACATAACTTAGCCTATGATAACTTTATATCCAGATTGAAGAGAATTAAATTAGTGTGGTTATTTTTAAAAATTGTTGTTGTTGTTTTTCTCTTTATTAAGAGATCCTGCTGGGCAGTCAGATACCACCAGGGATTTTGATTACTTGTTCAGTAACTCAAATATGTTGCAAATTCTCAATTTCCCTTTAAATATGAAAGGTAGGGTGGCATAACACAATGTACTTGTTCCTTAAAACAGAGTAAAATTTCTAGACTGCAGTTGGGTGAGGATGTGTTTGTCCATTTGAAATTAGAGAATAATCATTAGCAGTTTTAGGAACATTGTCCTTATGAATGGATGATTTCCAATTCTAAAATATTCAACACAGTGTAATAAAATAAAATAAAATAAAATAAAATAAAATAAAATAAAATATGTAATAAAATAAAATAAAATAAAATAAAATAAAATAAAATAAAATAAAATAAAATAAAATAAAATCCCTGTGGATTGGAAATGAAGAGTTGAATTTTAACTGACACACACAATGTGTGTCACCTTCTGTAGGTAAGATTTGGCTGATAAATGTGCTTCAATTTTTCTGTTGTATTTCACATAATTTTCTCATTCTATAATTTATTCCAACAAAAAAAAAAAAACAAAAAAGAAAATACATTTCTATTTAAAAGAAATACATTTTTTAACAGCTGACATTGCATAAAATTGTTGGTTTCTGTAAGTGAATGTTGCTGATGGTTTGGCACTGGTAGTTTGTTTCTAGTTTCCTCTATTAGCAGACTAGCACAGAAATGGCCTTCCCAGCCTTCCTGAAAGCTTCTGTGTGGGCATGCCAGATAGGAAAGTATGAAAAATCAGATCCTGACACACATCAAGAAAATGTTGTAATGCAGATTACAGAATTTTTCCAGTTGGTTTATTTGTTTCAATATGTTTTTTTTATAACAGGACACTGCTCTATCTCTGGGTTACAAGGCTAGATTCAGCCAGCATATGAATAAGGTGGGGGAATATAGACCTCTTTTCATGCTTTACCTCAGATTAAAAGACAAAAAAGTATGTTTCATGGCTTTACATTGCATTTTAGCTTTTCTATAATTTTCTGCAATTGGCAGAGAACTGAGATCTTGAACAACACTACCTGCTGGAATTATAGAAAGTCTGACATCAGAATTTCAAAGGAAATAGAGTTCTCTAGTAGGAACATGTGCTACCTCTGTAGCTAGGGAGATGAGTGTGAATGGGGAGCAAAATGTTGTATCCTCCTTCAGTTAAGTTGCTGCCCCTGCCCTGCTTAGCATAATGGTGACATATAATAATGTTTAAATAAAGTTGCTGGCTACTTTAAAAAAAGTATTTAAAGTTTTTGGTGATCTACTCAATATTTGGCTGGTGAGAGTGCTCAGAGAACCTTTGTAAATGTTCCTTAATGACACCTACAAGAAAGTAATAACTATATACATAATGTTGTTATGAAAATTAAAATAGTCCTCGACCATACTACTTTCTCCCTGTTACTTGAAAACCATTTTTCAACAACGACAATGTTAACTATAGAAAAATGTTTTATTTTAAAGGATAAAGGAAGAAAATTAGCATTCCTCTTGCCAGCAAAATATTTTTTTTTCTTGTGTATAAATACACACAGCTCTCTTAATCCTCAATGCTCTCAATTATTTTTAGCTTTGACTTAATATTAGCTGGTGAATATTATCAGTTTCAATGTATTTCAATACATCTTTTCTTTCTAAATTTCAGTTCATAACTCTTTATGCATATAACTGAAATTAATTTTAGTCTCTGTCTTAGCAGAAGCCCATATTTAATGGGCTTCTGCAGTATGCTCAGTCTGTTTGCACAATAAAAATATTTTTTCATTTGATGTAGAAATGGATGAAGGAAAGTCAGCAAGTTTTAAAGTTCAAAAATAATGGGATTTTAAGATAAAATATTAGATTATTTATACTATTTATTAGCATTTTAGCATAATTAGCATAAGATTTCTGAAGCATGCAAATACGTAACCAAGTGTTAACTACATGACATTCCTCAGATAACTATCTGAAATTTTCTTTTTTTTCCCCCCAAACCTTCCCATTTCTGCAGAATCTATACAATTTGGAAAATATATTTATTTTTTTCCCCTTCCCCAAAAAGAAGTATCAAAATTCAAATTTTATTCCTCAAAATAAGATTGAGAATCAGTTAATTGCAAATTATTGTGTCTTTACAATCATTTTTCATTTTTCTTCTGCTTTACCCTGGGGTGTTTTTAGATAAAAGTTATGTTTATGAGCAAATGAGTTGTCATGACTTCTTGGTTGTCAGGTAATCTTTCATTGATGCTGGAAACCTAAGCACGTAGATTATCAAATTTCTCTAATTTAGAAGCTGTATCATAAATAGTTTTAGTACATGCTATAATACTTGGAAGAAGTACTTTGTTGCTGACAAGGTCTTTTTGTCATCTATAAAGAACTTAAAAATTACAACTGAACAGTCAGCCTCTCTTTACAAGAGTAACTTTTAATAGCTAGAAAAATTGAAAACTTTCTTTTAAGTGTAAGTTACAAAGAAACCTGGGACCCTGCTTCAAGATCCCTTCGTATTCACATCTGACAAAGTGAAATTTCTTTTCTCTCAAACTAATTTGGTAGATGAAAATAAGTTGTTTGCTATTTTCACTACATAACCCTAAAGAGGACATGATAGCTCACATGTGGTCATGATTTCTGTGCTATATTAAGAGTTGAACAGGTATGTAGAAGCAACTTTTTTTTCCCCATTTGTACATATCACAGTGGTATCTCCTGAATGTAACAACACTAAGAGTTGCAGATAATGGTATCTTCAATCACTGTGTGAAGTATGTTTATGGATTTCCAAATACTCTTAATTTTTGACAAATTATTATTTTTTTCACACCTAAGACGTCAAGAGATGAGCACATGAGAGTCCAGCTACAAGTGATGTCACACCACTTGTGCAATTCACATGATACATGGTTTGTCTGCATGCATACTAGTAAGATTATTTCACTAAGCAAATGGTATAAGATTATCTCTGCATATTTGGCAGTGATTGTGTATAGATAGGAGGAACTTTTTCACTCTGAAGGTGGTCAAGCACAGGAATAATGTCCCTGGAGGTCTCTGAAGTCTCCATCCCTAGAGGTTCTCCTGTCTGGAAAAAGCCCTGAGCAATCTTTGCTAATCTTAAGGGTGATGCTGCTTTCTTTGAGCACACAGGGACCAGAGACCTCCTGAGATTCTCTCCCAATTTAAACTCTTTGCCTTCTCCATTCTTTCAGGCAGCAGCTGCGGTGTGCCCAGGACCTGATTCCCACCATGACTTAAATGTCCAGAGTAGTTCTGGTTATTACAAGCAAAACTAATTTTGTCTGTTAATATTAAAATATCTGATCAAAAGGGGATATTTGCCAGCTCGAGCATGTTGTCAGTTTGGGGGAACATCCAAGAGTGCTTCTTTAACTCTGGAAGTCATTGTGTTCATCCTCATGACCTCATTTCATTGCTTTCCAGCCAGCAGCTGCAGATTTGAGGGGGAAGCCTCAGGTAATATTATCACTTTGATTGAACATGTGCTGTCCCATTTATTTTCTGGAAGTTAAAAGAGGTCAAAACAGAATTTCTGCATGTCCTATAGCACAGTTACAAGAGCACAACTTGGCCAAGGACTTGTTTCTATTTTTTATTCTGCAAAATTGAAGGGAAATTTGCTTGCAAAATTTTTTCTTTTTATGTTTTTTTTTTATTTTATTTTTTGTAAAATACATGAAACATTTATTTTTCAGGGAAAGGAATTAAATATTTATATGAGAGCAGATTTAGATTGTTTTATGTTTTGTTTTGGGAAAAGGAAATTAGAGGAACGAGATTTTCCAGATTTGGACCTATTTGTCCAAATAATAGGACAAATTAGTATTTTTTGTCCTGAACATAAGGACAAAAGGAGGCAAATAATTTTTTAAAAATAAATATTCTGCTAATAATGCCATTCCACAAGTAATCAAGTTACCTTTCTTTTTTAGTTTTGTGGCTTTATTATTTATATAGGGCCTTGTGACAGTATTTTACAATGTTGAGTGTGTTACTTTTTTTAGATTTGTGTTCCTGATTTTTTCATCAACTTGGATGTTTCCTTATAAATAAAAAAGGGTTTCACAGTTGGTTGAAACCTTGGTACGGTTTTGTATTTGGTGGACAAATTCTCTCATAAATAGAAGTCTACAAGGTTTTCTTTTTTAATAATTTGATAAAATTTGTACTTAGTATATTTTACTTTGGACATGTCTGACAAGCCTACAGACTAGCCTGTGAACACAGAGATGTTAGTATATTTGCTATGTTTGGTAATATTGCTGTCAATGTGTCACTTCATGCCTTAAAGTGATTGCCTCTGAAACTAGAGGGGTCTGGTTGTTGTTGTTGTTGCTTCTAAAAAGAGCTTAGGATATCTTGAATTCAAAAACTGTTGATTTAAAGGCATATTTCTAAATTAAAGTTGATTATTTCAATTATATAATCAATATAAAAATATGTTAATATACTATCTAAAATATGCTATTTTTTCCCACTGTGTAATTTAACAAACTTTGAAAGGTTTATTTTTTGCATTTTGTATTGGAGGCTTCAAGTATCTTTTCCTGATTGAATTCTCTAAAAAGCTATTGCTCCATAGGAAATGAAATCTGCTCAATGCTTCTGTCTTTTATATTAAGGCTTTATACTGTCATTTGTAAACATGTCATTGAAATACCTTCCATGTAACTTGACTATCAATAGCAAATCTCTAGTGATAACATAGGATACATTTATCCTGAATAAAACAGCTCCAAGGAATGTTTCCAGCCACTGGAACCAAATTGTCTACGTTGTTAAATTGTTAGATTTGTCCCTCACGTGGTTTTGGCCCAGACCAAATGAGACTCTTCCAAGCAGCTCCTGAGTGCAGTCCAGCAGCCAAAACAGACCAGAGACCACCCCCAGTAGGCAATTCAGATATGCCTCATCCTGACCTGATTGTTTTGGAGAGCAAGAGTTAATAGCAGCAGCACAGGCTTTGCATGCTGCTGATCTCAGTGCCAGAGAACAGTCCCAGGGTGTGTAAGTCATAGCCTTGGAGGCTTGTTCGCCTGTCTTTCCTGGATCAAAAATGTCTCAGGGAAGACATTTTATTCCTCTATGTTTGTTTGTAATATGCTTTGCTTATTCTTTTGGAAGTCTTTTGGCTACCATTTTCCTCACCATTGTATGTTCCATCTTGAGCTTTGTGGACCATTTTGTTCCAGAGATATTACTACCAAGGTGTTTCACATGAAAAGGATTTGAGCCAGTGATCACTGTGTAAATTTAAATCCTTAATAGAGTGTAGGAAACCAGCACAAGTGAAACTTTAATGCTGTATATGATGGTTGTAGAACCATGTGGTAAATCATGGCAGTAAAGCATAATACACAGCATGGGTTTATGTTTTAATATCACACTATAAAGTGGGTAAATGCCAGGGAACGTAGTTCATTTTTAATGTGCAAGTTATTTTTTCCTTTGCTGACATATTTATTTGAATGTATTTAGATTAATTGCAGCAGGACATGGATACTTGAGTTGTAGCAAAGTTATTACATGAAGGAAAGACAGAGGTTGCACAGATCTCAAAGCTGGGTGTAATTATGTTGCTTCTTGGTGCCAGAAATAAGAGAGAAAAGGAGCTTACATCTGAACTCAATGAGCTACCAGATGTTATATGAATCAGAAACGAGTTATTCTTTTACTAGAGTATCTGAAAAACCTTTATAAAAATTATGTTGTGAAAGTGTTGAATTACAACAATTGCAATATTTCATGTTTAAATCCATTTTCATTTAAACACATAGTTTTGCACTCGACTTTCTCCTTCAGGCTTTCCAGCAAAGGGATTTCCATAATCATTCCTATAAAGAGGAGTTAAAAATGTAGCCCAGAAACACATTTTGAATGAGTATTTCTATTTCTGTGTAATTCAGCTTTCTTGGGAAGTATATTTTTTAATATCTGACTACTTTTGCTTATACAGAGAGAAAGAATGTAATATCATTTACAGTTTTGTTCTCAGGAAGGTCCATTTTCAGTCTCCCTCCAGCAGCAATTACTTATAGAACTATTAATATTGCTTTGAAACAACTTCTGAAGCACTTGCAAGTGTCTGGAGAAAGGGAGTTTCATGAAATCTAATTTTCCTGAAAAACTGTAAGATTCTTTTGCTACCAATTACTGTATTTTTTTTTGCCATAAGTTTGCTATAAATTAGTCATATGTGAAACTTGAGGAATGCAATATTAGATTAATGCAGACTATTTTCCAGATTTTTTCCCCCTAGGTTTGGACAGAAATAGCCAGTTTGTTAGAAAGACTTATTAATAGATCCCTAATAATCTCCTAGTTCCATGCATTGGCCTTAGGAGAACTCTCAATACAGTTTTCATACACTGTTTTTTGAATCTTTTTCTGAAATGTGATTTATTTAGGATTTTTTGTGTCATCCCACTTTACGTCATTGCCAGTACCAAGTAGTCCCTACTTCTGAGACCTCTGAAAGATTTACTATTTTTTCACCAAATGGTTGGTTCTGTTAGCTGCTGTTTAAGTGTGTATGGCCAATGATAAATATTTGCATATTGATTACACTGTACCTGTTGTCATTTATAACAGTAACTTAAAAGTGAACATGTCGACATACATTTCCACATTTAGCCTAAAGCCCTTCAGAAGCCTTGCTGTGGTTACTGTTTATTTAAGATATTTACAGCCTCAAGTACACTCTGAGAGATTTTTTTTTTCCTTTTCTTTCCATATGATATGCATGCTATGGTCTTTTGGCTTTGGTTGGGTTTTTTTTGGCTTTTTTTTTTTTTTAGCTGAATAACATTTAAATACATACTAAGCAGTGAAGAATACATGTGCTTATGTGTGAATTTTTAAGGAGCTACTTCCATGAACATAGAGGTGCTCAGAGGTGGTGTTAAAATGAGCATTCATACACACATGATTTCTGTCCAAAAATAATGTCTAATGCAAGACCAGATAAAACAACTGGTTGTGATGAATGAGGACATGGTGGAGGAAGAATCAGCATGCCAAAACAAACAACAGATGATGGATGCTACTTTCTATGCCTAGGACTTCACTGAAAGTGCTCATTTGTGGCAGAGTAAAGCAAAATATAAAAATATACCCAGAATAGCCAGCGGCAGCAACTGATTTAGAAAGAAGTTAGGAGAACAATTCAGTGGAGAATTCTTGAAAATATCTGCTACTAAATCCATCTATACTTTCACTGATTTTATATAATGCTACATGTTACAATTTATCTATTGTTGCAGGTAGTTGTATATTGTATGGGCTTGCCAGTAATATGTTGCAGATAGTTTGTTGTCTTGTTTTATTTACATCTTTTTTCTTTGCAAAGTTCTGCAGAAGGTTCTCATGAGTTTCCTACAGCTTTTAATATTATTTTCAAGAGTATTGAATTTTAAGTTCTTGTGAATAAGCAAGTTTTGAGAAGTAATTTTACAAATATCCAAGACCCTAATCAGCGGAAATCAGTGCATCCAGATTTTGTAAAAAATATCTGCTGGACTCAAAGGTATGCATTATTTCTAGCTAAATGTTTTAAATGCTTTGTGCATCTTGTTACATTCTGCAGCAGAGGAAAATGGAAGTTCCTTTGCATGCTTTTTGAATTGAGTTTTAAGCATCAGGCAAAAGATCTCTACCTTCAAGTGAAATTCCAATGCTAGAGCAAATTAACTACTAGGGAACAGCTTCTTCATTAGGTCACATATTTTTAGTGTTCTATGCAAAATGCTATTCATTGCCAGAGGAGATTTTGTGACTAGAAATGGGAAAAAGAGCAAAAGGGTGAAAATAATTAGGAGATGCAGATTAGAAAGCAGTACAGTTGGGAATATATGTGATGATGAATGCATTATGGTATTTTAGGTGGATTAATATCAGTGCTAACTTTGGAATGCAGCAAAATGAGTGAATATTTTATACCTCCCTAGGAATATTTAGAAGTGAAAGTGTTTGGTGATAGACAAAATGTTTTGGTCCTCTCTCTGTGATAGACAAAATGTTTTGGTTCTCTCTCTGTTACTCTTGCTGGATAGTACTAATTTAAAATGGGTTCCTTCTCCATTCCATGGTTCAGTCTGTCTCTAACTTTCTCAGTTTGGTTTTTTACTTAATTTACTTTTGTATTTGAGCACATGGGTGTCAGCAGGCATGATAACAGCCTACTTTCTACTAGAAATCTTAGCAGATAGTATGTTTTTCTCTTTTACTGACCAGAATCTGCCAATCATATGTTGCAGAGACAGATTACCTTGTTTGATATCTAAGAACTTGTTATTTAAACAGCTTATTAGGCTGAAAGCTAGCAATTAACTGAATTCAAAACTAAACTAATTCAGGCTATTTTAATCTATGGGATGCTCTTGGTCATGTTTCTATTGTATGCAGGAAGAATTTAAAGAAGCCTGAAAAACTTGCTTTTCATCATGAAAATTTTGTTTCCTATGAAAGACAACAAATGGATGTTGATGATTCTTTCACTGTGAGGAAAAGATAATGTGAATAGCAATAAACCACAGCAGAGATAATTGTGAATGCTGACTATAAATTGTGCTTGTTCCAAATGATGCCTTTTAGCAAACTGGAAATATCACAATACTTTCTTTAAACTTTGATGGTCATTTCACATATTTCATAATAATGATTTTTCTGTATTTGAAGTTGGGAATATCTATTTTTCATTAAATACTTCAGATGAACTCTTTTGGTTTAGCTGGTTTTCTTACCCTGTTTTTTGCTTTAACAAAATTCTTCTGTCTAATCTGAATTGCTTTGCTCATAATTCATCTACAGAATCCTAGCAAATGAATGTTAACCAGATGATCTAGTTCAGAGTTCTTCCCTAATTCAGTAAAGTTCTATTTCTTATTTTCACTTTATTTCAGATTTAACTTGGTTTTCAGTTAAAGCCTGAGGTGACAAAAAAAAATTTAGCTTTAAGATTTAGACTTTGGGTGACATAGCAAGGGAAAACAACAAAAAAAAAGATTTCTGAATCAATCAATTTTGAAGGGCACCATAAGTCTTTTAGAGATCCTAATGAAAAATTTTAAGGAGCAAATTCATTATAAAATACATATATAGGAGTTAAGTTTTGAAATAGCAATTCTTGAAGACAGTACCGGGAAAGTACATTCTCATTTAATCAGGGAATGAGGTGCTGAAGAACTAATATTTTTAGAGAAGGAAAAATTAAGTTTGTGGTTAGCCTATTTCCAGGAAAGCTTCTTAGTGGATTAGAGGGTGTCTACAGATAGGATTGTCTATATAATTAGGCTTAGATTCATCCTATTACTTGATACCTTGTCAGGTGCCTCACTGGAAGTTTATTAACTGCTAGCACGCTGTTTTTAAGGGAAGAAAATATCTCCAGGGAGTGATTCAGTTATAAGGTATGCTATGACCATCCTTGCTCTTGCATGTGTCTCTTGACACATGAAGTGTTGGTGTTTTGAGAACAATCACCTTATTCTGGATGGGGGAATGATATAAATTTATTCTGTAACCATATCCATGATTGCAAGTAAGTTAGATTTCAAAGCTATTTTGATATTTAAAAGCATTTATGGACAGCACAGGGTTTGCTGGGATGTTTTAATCTGCCTTCCTACAAAACTGTGCAATGTTCCTTATTGAGCCCTAGTTCTAATTTAGCTGCCTGTCTTTGAAAATCATTTTGGAAAGGAAGGAACTGCCATTTAAAGGTAACAGTTGCTCTGCAGTGATTATCCACTCCCTGGTGTCATTGTTACACACATAAGGGTAGGTGAGATGAATCCCATTGATATCTAAAATTCTGAATTACTATACTCCACTGTTAGTCAGATCCTCTCATATTAATCTGCATAGAGCAGCTTGTGAACAGAAAGTTCAAGTACGGCATTTTAATGCCATACACAATATTCTTTCCAAACATTAATTTTCTGCATTTGTTTTTAGTTTTGATTTGGGATTTTAAATATGTTTTCTGACACTCAGCTTAATCTTCTTCCAAATATTTCAAAAGTGGTTTCTAGAAACCATGCACATAATTTATCTTCTGAACTGTTCAGTTCACTCAGCAAAGCTATTCCTTTGTAAAATCTAACTTTTAACCAAGGTTTTTTTATTTCCTTTTTTTTTTTTACCACTATAATTAATACCTCCTGTTCTTCCCCTGTTTTTATTAAGTATTTTCTTTGTCTTTGCTTTTGGTTTCTAGTATTTGCATTTGTATACAGTCTTACTGATTTAATTTAATCATATTGTAAAAACAAAAATGCCTATTTTTATTTTAAAAAGATTTTTATCTCTTTCTTATTTCTACAAATCCATTCTTTTTCCTAAGAAAAATAGTTCAGTCTTTGCAGTTAACCTGGGATTATATTAGTGTATATTCATTTTCCTTCTTCACATAGATTCCCAGTGCCATATTGGGCAAATAATTTGTGTTTTGACAATTCGTTCCTTTTTGCTTGCCAGAGGATAAATCCATTAGCTTTTTGAAGATCTCATACAAAACTCCATTATGACAAAAATGCTAATCATGGCTGGCTAGTCATGTCTTGCTAAAGCTTCATTCCTAACTTTGCTGTTTTGAAAGCCACTGGATATTCTCATAATCTTCATGACCTTTGTGCTGCTTCCAGCTGGAAACTTTTTTGGTTGAGAAATGGGAAGCTGCAAAACTTCAGTGTGTTTTTTCAAGGACATAGACAATAGATTTGGCAGGTTTGCTCTTTCCTGAGAGCCCTTAGGAAACCACAATGTAGGCAGGGTCTTCAACATGATTACAGAAGTGGAAGAATAATTTTATTTCTGCCTGGGCTAACTGATGAATCAAATCTCATGGACTCAGGAAATAGAAAAAACTTAAGAATCTTGCACACAAAAATAGGGGAAGCCTCTTCCTAACCATAACTATTTCAGAAATATGATTGTTTGAGGCAAAGTTTGCACACCTGAATATGCAATAATTCTGACTAAGTAGCTGCTGTTTTCTTTCTATTCTGTTTTTTAAGTATTAATGTTCCAATACCATTTAAATGCTACACTCTCATTGCTAGAATTCTCTCAATTTAACCACTTGAAGGTACATGCCAAAGGTTCTCTTACACAGAAGAATCTTTATTCAATATAGAGTTTTAATTACATGATCACATTTTCAAGCTTGTGTTTAAGTTTCATTGACAGAGGTCAATGGCCCCTGAAGCTCATGCTTGAAGATGTGCTAAAGTGCTTCTTTAAATGGAGATAATTCTAACACATGCTGAAATGCTTTGCTGATTCTGGGACCAAATTACATCCAGGGCTAGACTTGGATATTTCTAGTGAGATTAATCTAGCATATACAAATTTTAATTTTATTTCGTTCTTTATATTTTCTTTGTTCTTTTATCTGATGTTTCCCATTTGATACTTTGATGCTATTTTGCTCTTTTGAAATGAAGACTGTATGAGCTTGCTTTTTTTCTTAATTAACCACACTTTGCTGAAATTATGTATCTCAGCGTGTTATCTCACTCTCTGAATTCTCATAACTCTGTCATGTAGAGCTGTCTTTCACTTCTATCTCACACAGTGTAAGCAAGACTGTCTAATGGCAACCACTCTGGAGCTTCATACCTTATTTCAAAATAAATTAAACAGATAACTGGTGTCTACATCCCTTAAAGTGTGTTTGGTTCTAGAAATAGGTGAAGAGAGGAATGGAGATGGTGAAAAAGTTGAAACTTGTGTTGGATATTTTCAAGGAAAGGAAATCAGGAAGGAAGGTTTGAGGGTCTAGACATTAATAAATTTTCTTTTATTCTGGAGGAAACATGAACTAACTTCTCTTGTATCTAGGGGAATACTACTTGAACACATGTGCAGCTAAGACTAACAGTAGAATCTAAGCATTTTGGAATGCCATATGCTTTGCACTCACTAAAAATAATCCATCACATTGCCTTCTTCTGTCCAAATGATTAACTCTGCTCCCACCAATCCAAGCCATTCACAAAACAGGGACTCTGTTAACAGTATATTTTTAAAAACCTGGTTGCTAGCCAGTGTATATAAGTTTTTGCCAGAAATGATTTGTGTAAGAACTGCACTGTTGGAAAGAAACACTTTTGGGGTTTTGTTTATTTTTGTGCTGTAGGGGAAGCTACTTATCTGTTTAGAAATCACCTTTGAAAATTCAAAGCTTAGTACTTCACATGAGACTTTTCACTCATATTCAGTGCCTCTGGCTTACAAGCAAGTGTCATATGGTTGCAATTAAAACGATGTCACAAAAACTTCATTGTAAGTAGGGTAACATATGCTCTTAAGGGGTTTGTTTCAATTTCCAGTGCTTTGAGTCTTGCTGGGGTTGGGAGTCACATCTTTCACAGCTAGTCAGCCTTCCTGCCTTAGATATGTCAGCTGATGGAGTGCCAGTTAAAACATCTTCCGGAAATGTTGACAAGTATCTGAAGGGAGAAAGCCAACTTCTCCAAAATAAACAGACATGACTGAAGAGTAGGAGAGGCAATTTTTGCTCCAGAGGTGGTACATCTATCAGTCAAGAGGACTATGTGTGTCATTTGAGAGATATTTCTTAGTGGATAGAGAAGGGGGTTCAGTATTTCTACCTTCTGCTGCGGGAGCAGCCACACACTTGCCAAACATAAGCTAGAAATAGTGAAAACAAGTAATTAAAAAGCCCCAACCAAACAGCACTGAGAGCACAGAAATGTGAAAAATATAAAATGTTTGACATTCATGCTTATTATAGAAGGCTAAAGATGCACAAAGTCGGTCCTGTTGCAAGAATGAGCTAAATTAGTGAGAGAGACTCATCTTGCATGCCTGCACTCTTAAAATGCATAGCTGCACAATTTGTTGGATATGTTTACAAAGAAATGCCTTGCAGAGCTATTTTATCATTATGAATTTCTTAGAACAGGGGCAGGTATTTGACTAAAGTTCTCAATTCACGTTGGCACATGTACAATCAAATTTTCCTAGATTTCAGCATAATCTTTCCATCTACTATGCAAAGAGAGCAGGGAAATCAATCTGCAAATTGCACATTCGAATGCTATAACAACATATTGCCATTTGGTCTTCCTTCATGCATTTTTTTTTTCTCTGTCAGAGATTCCCCCCCACACACACTTTCATTTTAATCCTTTATTTGGCAATTGCATTTCCTTCCCATACGGCTCATGTCTCAGTGTACACTAGTAATTCAGCTCTGGCTGTCAAAAAAATTAGTAGCTTAATGTGCTGACCAGAAAGTAGCCATTCTTAATTATTTTCCCATATAGCCCAAGTATATTCTTTCAGTTATGAACATTGGGAGAAAAAAATCCTGCTTCAAACAAGATCCTATTTCAGTCTGTTGTATGACTGAATTCATCATTACTTCCATAAAATCCTTAAACATATTCCCTTTGCCATCTGTGTTAAACTTCTTACAAGGAGGGAGGTGCTAAACTTCCAGTTGATGTTCATATAAGCTAATATTTTGTCTTTGCTGCAAAATCTTTATTCGGTTTTTTGGCCATTTACTAAAGCCGATTTATGGCAAAAGTATCTCCACTATTAATAATAGTAATAATATAAAATAAAAATCAAATTAAAGTCCTTCACAATTCATAGCAATTGAAAGAAAATATTTTTCTGACACTAAGCATCTCTCTCACCAGTGAATTATTCTTTTATACAGGGACAATTCTGTTTAGAATGGCAGAGTTTAGCAATGTATCTGCTTTACTGCATGTCTTAAAGGTGACAATATTGCAATGCTGAAGGTATTAACTGTGCAAGCAGTACCAAGGGTATTTAAAAATTCTGGGTGACATACCAGGTTTTTTTTTTTTTTCCTGAATCTAGCTGACATTTTTACAAATTTATTTTGTCCTTTTAATTGCTGTCACCTAAGTTGTTTGATTGCACTCTGCCTGAACCATATTCATTCTTTATTTTTAGGATATCATCACAATATCATATCCTGCTATAGATACACTAATTTAATTTTACAAAGAAAACAAATACACAAAAAAACCCCTCAAAACAGAAAAGCAAAATATCCTGAACCACTCTCAAAAATCACCTCCTCACCCCTGTTGAGAATAGTAGAGAAACATATATCTGAGAAAGATTTAGAATGGGAAAGTTCAAAACCTAACCACATAGATATGATTTTATAAACAGCATTTATATTCATTAACAAAAGCATTTTGTCCTCAATGGGGGGATTTTTAAGATATTAAGAGCATAGTAATTTTGAGTAGTCCAATAGCAGTGACAACATTTGTCTTGTGATGGCCTTAGTCAGAAGAGGGGGCCCTTCTCACACTCTATTCAGTGATTTGCTGTGCTTTGTGGGGGTTTGACCACATCAGTCATTTAGGTCAGGAGGGGATATTAGGACTCACTGTGTGTAATGTATGAAATAATGGGACAAGGACCTGATCTGATTCAGAACATGACATTAAACCTGTGATAATCTACTTCCTTTCACAACAAAATCTAGCACTGCACTGTTACATTTGTATATAATTGGATGCCATGAGTGAAAAAAAAAAATAAATTAAAAAAGTATGAGAATAACCTGTCAAAAGCATATCTTGTGTTTACAATTAAGTCTTGCAGAATTATGTGTATTCCATTTGTGCTCACCTCAAAATAAGTTTTATTTTTGAAGTCCTCTTGGAATGTTTTTGTAGTTCCCTGACAGCAGTAGCAATGGTCACAGATGAGAAAAGTCTATATTTCTAAGCCACATGTTATACTGAAAGTAATATGAAATATGTCAAAGAAAAAAAAAGCATATCATATTGAATAAATAAAATATTATTTTTTTTCTCTTGATAAGGTGTTCTGATTAATCATGTCAGACTGAATAGTTGCTCAGAAGTAGCATTCAATTTTTAATGCTACCACACAGAACCATCAGCTTAGAAGTGGCTTACAATTACTGCTGTCAGTGTTGTTATTCTTTTTGCTTTTCCCTTGTGTGGATGAAGAAAAAACGTTACAGTGATTATCTAGTGGTACATCTGCATTAGTATTTTGGTTTGTATCCATTGTTCTGCCCTAAAAAATATCTGGTTTTCTCTTTCCTCTGTTTTGCTCTGCAGAGCAGTTTTGGTGTACCAATTCAGTTTTAAGGCAGACTTCTTTCAGAGACAGTTAAATTCTGGCAGGTACACACCAAATGCTTTCCTGCCTTCTTTGGCATCTGAACCAAACACTGGCTTCAAGTAGGTACACACATGGTAGGGATCTTCAGTCCACAGAGCCAGATAAAATAAAATTCAAAGCAACCAAAATAAAATTCAGTCCTCCCTCCAGCAGAGAGAGAGGTGGAGAGAGAGAGATTAGGTTTTTGGGTAAAATGATTTAGTAAACCACCCCAAACTTCTTGCTATTATGCCCAGGACATATTATGCAGACAGGACCCTGAAAGCTAGGGCACATACTCCATCCGTTATGGCAAAATAAGCCAAGCTATGAAACGATGGAAAGTTACATTTTATGTCAGTGAAAATTCAGCACAAAAAGCATACAGACTCGACTAGATTTACAAATTTCTTTAAGAAGTATGAATTTTCTGGGGAAGTAACAGAACTATAATTATTCATTCTGAGAGGGTGGTGAGACACTGGAACCAGTTGCCCAGAGAAGCTATGGCTGCCCCACGCCTGAAAATGTTCAAGGCAAGGCTGGGTAGAGCTCTGAGCAACCTGGCTTAGTGAAAGGTGTCCCTGTATATGGCAAGTAGTTGGAACTAGAAGATCTTTAAGGTACATTCCAATATAAAGAATTCTGTGATTCTCTGAATTCCAGTGTTTTGAATCCTGTTTAAGCACTGAGGCACATTAAGTAACACAGCTGCAAAGTGTTTATAGGTACTATTTTCAGGCTCTAGCTGGATATCTTCTCAGATCTGGAATTCTGAAGTGGTATTCTTAATACCTTAAATAAAAAAGCATGTGTTCTGTTATGGAAAAGTCATCTGCATAATTCTCATTCATCTCTTCAATTCAGACAATTGTATTCCTGTACAGCAAATTTCAATTTATATAGAAGAATGACTAGTTTGAATTATACACGTTTTCTGTTAAAATGCAGAACTTGAAACAGATGGAGGACTCTAGGAGTGCATTTATGAGATTATCACACAGCTCTTCACATCAATTGGGAAACTCCTTTTGAGAGTGCAGGTAGTATGTGCTTAATACATTCTGGTGGTGCTGCTGTGTAGATTGAGAGTGGTATTGATTCAGTAGAAACTCAAAGTGGGAGTATGTTTTTATGTAGATTATCTCATGGGTTAGCCAGTATAGGAATAGAGAAGATCTTGAGTATTTGAGGAAACAGAGTGGTGTCCCATTTGAATGAATTACCTTCAGCTTGTTCTCAAAGACTTTCTCTCATCAGAGATTGTATCAAGGAGATGGCTTACCTCTTGTGTGTCTTACAAGTAAAGATTATTCAGCTTCAAAGAAAAAAAATACTTTGATAGAGCTGGGATAATTGTTTGAGGTGTCTGGATCAAGCTGCCTAAGAATACAAATAAAACATATATGTTTGTATGGTAATGATTAGAGAGGATATCAGGTTCTAAAATTCATATTTATCACTATTACCTTGGATTTTTCATACTTGTTGTCGAGTACTGTTCAAGTACATGACTTCAGGTTGTTTTCAGTGTATTTTCAAATCACCCAGGGTTGCTAGTCTGAAATATGTATTTTAAATTTTTGAAAGATTGGGTTTGTCCTCATTCCTTTGGTTAGATTTGCGAGCTGTCTGTGGAAACCGCTGCTTTAAAAATAGTGTCAGACGCATGTCAAGTACAATGACAGTGCACGTTTTGCAGGGAGCATTTGCTCAACACAAAGAGATCTGTGAGATCTACTCTATGGCAGTCGGGAAGGTGATAACCCCTTACAAACAGCACATCCTGAGAGTAATAAACACTACCTTGGTTTCAGCATCTGGAGTGAGAGCTCCATTTTGCATAGAGTGACCTTGGTGGAAGCACTGAAACAGAGATGTGTGTTTGTGTGCATGTGCGCAGGTGTGTGTTTCTGAATTTATGACTTGCTGTTAATACCAGCTACAAGGAAATAACATCCCTCACTATTTCCTGCTTTCTTACTCTATCATTATTAGTTCACAGCTTTATTTATCCAGGAGTTATACAAAATAACATCTTTACCTCTGTTGTTATCAATGTTGTTTCATTTAAGATAATAAAAGAAAACATCTCTGAAATATGCCCTCATACATTTTTGTTCGAGGGCCAAATTCAATAGCTGCTGATGTCAGATGAAAGATTGATATTGAATTAATTGTTTGTCTAGCCTTTATTAACCTTTATACAACGTGAGATAAATAGTCACTGCAGGTAACCTATTGCAATAGACAGCTGGCAAAAGGTGTTGTACTTGTACCTACTCCTGACTGTGGGTGTCAGATTCTGAGTTTGTATCCTTCCACACCGGGTCTTCTGGCTGCTTCCTTTTGAATGCAATTCGTCTTCATCAGTCCTCTACTGAAAGAACAGAACTTACTCATCAGTTTTACAGCCAGCAACACTTTTCATTGTTGTTCAAGCAAAAAGCTTCTAATGGCAGAACTATTTTATTTTTTTAAGGAAACATTGCATGCTTACACTATTGTACATTATGACTTTGCTATGTGAGTGGAAAAATTTTAACTTTAATTTTTTTTTTTTTAATTAAGACTGACCCAGTATTTTGATTTTAGTAGTGACTTTTAAAATTTCCTGAAGAAGGCCAAGGGTGTTATCCATTCCATGCATACAGTGTTTCTTAGCTGCTGTTTATTCGGTTCTCCAGAACTGGCTGACCTACAGGCAGCAACATTAAGAAAATGCTGTTCACAGCAACATATTTTCTCCTACTTTTGAATTTCAGTTTTATTTTTCTGAGGCAATAAACAGTGTTGGAATACCTATGAAGAAGTTTTTGCTAAAAACCAAAGCTTTTACAATTTGCAACCAGAGATTATAAAAGCAATATTCTGAAGAGTCAAAATGGATGCTGGTTTAGATCACATGATGAAGTAATGTACACACACACACACCCCATACACAATATTAATAGTAAAAACATTTTCAATGAAAAAATGAGCAAAAGATGCATCATGAGTTGAATAGACATTTTCAGATACAAGGCCCGATTATTTCTCAGTGAAGTTTTTCTTCAAATAGTTTCTACCCAGTGAGTACCTTCTGACTCATAACATACCTTAGAGAATTGAAGTATTCTACATGGTAGGTTTAATAAAAAAGCTGAGTAGCACACTTTAGAACCTAGTCACATAATAAAGCCACATAGCTCTGCATTTTGAGACCATCTGTATTGTGAATATAGCAACAAGTCATTCACATCATTTGCCATACAATAATAGTCAAAGAGCTATTTTAGGAGCAATGGTCCTTACATTGCAGACATCTAGCAAGACACTACAAAATACAATTTATTTACTTCAGTGCTTCACAAAGATTAACTTTATCCTTGGGAGGCTAATAACCCTAGGCTCCCTTAATAGTCCATGGAAAGAAATAAGCTCTTTCAGTTGATTCTGAGCAGACCCCTGACTTGAAGGATGCAGACCATTTGGAAAGAGTACAGAAAAGATCAAGAAGAGATTTCAAAGCAGTGATCTGCTTGTAAAGATTGTGGAAATTTGATGTGTCATGAAGAGGGGGAGTGACAGAAGGATATGATCATTTTAAAATACATAACAGACTGCTGCAAAGTCTTTTGTCCATATAGACAGTGAATGGGATTAAACAATAATATAGTAAGGAAGATTTATGTTAAACAGTAAAAAAATCATCCAGCTGTATAGATATAGACGCATGTTGAAAGATTTTCTCTCAGTAGATTACAAAGACTGTCATTTGTGGGCTTTGAAAGCAGACACCTCTAAGGATTGCCATAAATGTAACTGATTCTGCCTGGAGAAATCAGTAGAATAGATGATCTGTGGAGGCTTCTTAAAACTCCATGGTTTTAAAAGAATAGTTCTATTTTATGGAATGAGTTAAGGAGATCTCTGGCTTTAAATGAACTTTAACTTTTGCAACCATTATCCTTGTTTAGTGTTCTAGAATATCCACTGAAAGGTTATTAGATGCTGTGTTCCTTCCAGTAAGAGATAATCAGCCCATGGATTGTATAATTGATCCCCTGCCTATAAGCAGCACTTCATACATCATTCACTTGACACTATATTGTGTTCTTACAATACACATGCGTATTAAAGCATTTGATGTTATTACCTTCAGTATTATCTTAGCTCTACTGAGAAATTTTATTCCTCAGTGATCCTATCTTTCCTTTGATAATTCAGTTTACTAATAAAGTGTTCTGAACTGTGAGTCAAGATTTATACCCAGTTTTTATTCTAGTACTTAAAGCTTTTTCAATCATCTCTTCATTCACTGCCCTACTGAAAAAGTAGACTTCACTGATATATTTTCAATGCAACAAATTTATTTGTCATTGATATACATATATAATAGAGGAAATATTGGGATTATTTCTCTTTTCGTTTTTACAAATGAAGTAGAAAATAATTATCATGAACCAAGTTTACTTATTACAGACTTGTAATATTATCATATTTGTAATACAATACTATTTGTCTCTGTGTTCTTATAAACAATTTAGTGGATTTGGTCCTACAGAATATGTTAGTATGTGCACTTTAAATGAAAACAGTAATAAATTTAACAAAAGGTGGGAGACTAAGGTTTCAAATGGGCTGTTTTCTTATTTTAAATCTATATAAACAACAAAATTTTCTTTAATCAGTAATTTGTTGAAATGAAAGTCCTTTAGTATTGTCTTTAAATTGAAATTCTCAAGAAATGTTACGGATTGAGAGCTTACATTGTCATTTCCTAATGTTTCAATTGAATCTATAATTTTTGCAAGCACTCTAATTTCCATTCATTAGATTAAAGTTTTGGGTTAATTAGACTTTTAATGGTGATAACACCAAGTGTGTTGCTGGTTAACACTTTTTCAGTGGGTACAAACTTAATGAATTTCTGTCCAGCATAACCTTTTGTCCTTTTCTTATAACATTTATTAAACTCTCCCAAGAATTTTATTTAAGTATTTTACCAAAGTTTATCTGGTTAGAAAAAAGAAAGAAAAGCTCTATAAACATTTCCAAGTGAGTTGAACTAGAGAATATCAAATAGAGAAATATTTAAATGGCCACATACTTGTGGATCTTATCCTGCAATCACATCGTCAATTAAAAAAAGAAATCATAAATTTACTAAAAGCACACAAATGTGATTGCAGCTTATAGGCAATTTAACACCTACAATAACTACAATAACTTCCTACAATAGTAGTTCAAGATCATCCTAATCTTAATTTTATTTCATTCTACTTTAAATTGTGCTTGGCAAAACTATGTAGAAGTTTTAAGCAGCATGATATTCTATTTGTTTTCATTTTATTTATTCTTTTTCTGTAAATTAAGTAGAGCAGTTAATCTTTTTTTTTTTCGCCCCCTCTTCCTCAGTAGTACAATAGGTACAATTTAAAGAGACTGCACATCCCCCAGGTGAGCTGAGGTGTTATTCTGCTGTTGGAAACACACAGCATTTGTACATTGCATAACAGCTAAATCAAATTATTAAAAAAAAAAAAAAAGGATAATTATGTGGTAAAGCCATTTGCTAGAAAATCTGCTATATTTTCTCAGCAGTAGGGAAGGTCAGGAAATGAGAATAGCAAATTATTTTCATGTAAAACATTATGAAGTTGTGTGACCTCTAGCAGCGCAGAGGTCAAAAATCAGCAGCAGAATGGGCAAGAGAATATAAAATATCATGGCACTGGGTAAAGGAAGTGCAAGCTATCTTCACTGTAATTTTGCTCAGTTTTTCTCTTTGCTAAGAAAGGCTAGATGATCTAAATTCAGGCTACAGACTGTAAATCAGCAAAATGTTGAAGATATTTCTATTTTTAAAAATTTTTAGTTTGATGAAAATTTTCCTGAACAAATTATTTCTGTGTGTTTTCTGTATGAGGAGACCAATGCCAGTTCTCTAGGCTTACATGTTCATGCTATTGGAAACATTTTTATTTTAGAAGTTCAGAATTATGGAAATGCGTGTGAGCATAATTTTTTTATTAGAAAAGTAAATAAGTGCCTATTACTTGTGATCCAAGGAAGAAATTTGGAAACAAAATGTCGTTTTAATACCTGCAGGAAAGGAGAAGGCATATCTAAGCAATCAAATGTAATCTTTATTTTTGTGTAAACTGCTTTGAATTTTGATCCTTGACTCAGAATTTTAAGTGCTTGAGATTGGCAGTGCTTCATGTGCGTAGTCTTCTTGGGAGATATTTTCTTTCAGCTAGTAGATGAACCATGAAATTGCTGAAATCAAATGGAGTTTCAGGATTGCACAGAGAGCACAGGCAGTTTTTCTTTGTTTACAGCAGTGGATAAAACAATGTGCCTGATGAGCTAATCCAAGGAGAAGCATTTCTGCAGAGATACATTGTGAGTTTTTTCTCTCGGATTGAATCAGTGAACCAAATTCTCTGCTGCTATAAATTGTTGCAGATTACAGTTTTGTTAAAGGATTGCTGCTGTCCATTCTGTGCGTCTTCCATTTACGTTCCTGTGCTTACTGTTCTATAATTCCAGCCAGGGTTCTTGCAGAATCACATTTACCACTTATGTATCTGATTCCCTTGACAAAGTCAATTTTGCACCATTAAGGACTTCGGAATTAGCATTGGACTACACAATGTATATAGCAAATGAAGAAAATTTATTTTGCATGCATTCCTCTAAAGGGAGCAATTAAAGGGGCAGTGGGGTAGTGGTTTGAATTGGTTTGGTGTAGAAAGAAGTATCTGATAGAAAAGCTAATTTTTTTTAAAATGTAAGAAAGATGTGGATAGTCTTTCTGAAGAATGAACTGATGTTGGACTATGACTCTAGTACGAATAATTGTATCTTGTAAATGATTACCTTCTGAATCCCCATAAACAATAGCAACTCACTGTAGGTGTTATAATGCTAATGATAATTGTGAAAAAGAAAAAAGAGTATTGAAATTGCAATTATTAGAACCTTTTCTTTCTTAAGGCACTTTATCTGTTGTGGTAATTCAATTTAATTAAATTTTCACTGGTTAGAAGTATTTTTTTAAGCAACTTTGTTAAATGACTCTGGTACTTCAAGCAGTAATAACTATCAAGGTCATCCCTTTTTTTTCCTCATCATATCCTGCAGAATGAATTTCTTAAAGCCTCTAACCATTTTAAGGATAGGTAATAGGCAATGTACTTAGGGCATGTGATAAGGGGCTTTTTCTTGGGGAGAATTTGTAGAAGCAAATTGTTGTGCTTTTCTTCCTGGTTTTTGTTTTGTTTTGTTTTGTTTTGTTTTGTTTTTGTTTTTGTTTTTGACAGATCAACTCACTAGAATTTACATGAAAATCAGACAATGTTGGTAAAGAGATGTCCTCTGAACAAAAGCAATATTGATCTGTTAGATCTGGGATCCTTACACTACAGATTTAGAAGACCCAAAAGGAAGCAGTCTCAAAAACTAGAGTGCATTAACTTACACATTCATTAAGACAACAAATAATTATCAAGTACATGCATGTACACTAATTGGTTTTTTTACACATAGATTTTTTTTTTTTTAACTTAACAAAAGTACTTGCTCTTTAATTTCATGGGCAAGTCTTTGCAGAGATGGCTTCTAACTGCAAGTGCTACAGTATAATGCTGGGTGTCCATACAAAAATGAATGTAATGTGGTGAAGAAAAAGAACACGGAGTTTTTGCAGTTTGCTTTCCTTTGGCAAAAAAATCAACCAAACAGGTGTTTGGTGCTCAGAGATTTGGAATATTCAAAGTAGTCCCAGTAGAACAGAATTTGTGGACCAAGCACAGGTGAGATGCAACATGGTACATGCAGTCCAATGTTACACTTGCAGAGTTTATTGCATGTGTCTCATCACATCAAATTTAGTTATAGTACCTCCTCCTTTGACTTGCTACTTGATATCCTGTTTCCTGCAGATCATCCTTCCTTGTCATATTTAAGGCTGTCAACATGCACTATCCCAGTGCCATGGTGTTGGGCTTGAAACAAGCATGGAGAGAGGGTGATGCAGAGTAGGACTTCAGCATAATTTTTCACATATGGTGCTCCTCAGTGTCACATCCTATAAAACCTCTCACATAAAACTACAGTTGTGGTGGCATGAAAAGTTTGTTGATCTTAACTTAATTTTCCTCATTCATATGCTTTTGTGGTAAGACAAGAAGGAGAAAAATGGTAAATATTAAAAGTCAATCAAGTTTTATACTCAATCCAAATTATACCTCAGAATCATCTAAAAAGAGGTATTTGGAAGAATAGATGGGATCTTTTTCGGAGCAAAAAAAATCCAAACCAAATAATTTCTAGCCAAGGATCAAGTATTTTGAACCAGAAATATGGGCTTGTACACCAAAAATCTTCAATGCAGATTCTTTATGCACTTTTCTGTAGCTTGTCCTTCCTGGATTTTCATCTGCAGTAAACTTTTAGAAATGACAGACATTTACATCATGAAAAGTTCTATTTTCCACTGAAAAAAGCCCCATATTTTTATAGGAAATTTTCATTTAAGTCTGCCAAATATGCTATAAAATTTATGCTTTGTTTCTGCTAGCTCAGATAATTAGTTTCTCACTTCTGTTTCTGCTGGACCTATAGAGAAGCCTGTCACAAATACAGAGGCAGGTAGGATGTGTATACCATGGCAACAGGTCACATCAACGGACATCACTAGATTTGAGAAGCTCTGATAGCTTCTATTTCATACTGAGCTGAAAGTAAATTTTAAAAGTACTGTGTGAAGGGATTGTCTGTGTTGGTCTCTGTAGTCCCATGAAAAGTACCAGTGTCTTCTTCAATAAAAAAACTTTTCTTCTTCTTCTTTTACTGTTTGTTGGGACAAAAAAACCCAAAAAACAATGAGTGAACAAAGTAGAACATCACCAGACAAATAATAACAGATTACATTACTGAGGCAGGCAAGAATAGGGAAATTGTTAAACACCATCAAAGCCTAACCTAAGACAAATATTTTAGTTCACTCTTAAATGTGAGAGTCAGATGCACTGCTGGGTTCGAATAAGTAGATTTTCTATTGCGCCAGTTGTTTCTCTTCACAATATCCAGCCACCTAGTGACTGCTTTGTGCCAGGTGGCATTTCTCCAAATATGTGATATTTCCATGTCTCTATTCACAGCTTTCTGGAGACAGACAGATAAAAAATATACCAGAATATCATTCTACCTGTGGATGAATGAAAATGCATATGACACTGACTAATTTAATAGCAGACTAAAAAGGCAGTCAAAGCAGAAGTTTATTAATGAGTTTAGGGTAAATGAAAATATTATTAGAAAGCTAGAGAAAAGCTAAAAGAACATGCTAAATGTGTTTGAAAAATGAAAACATGAACACCCGAAATAACGGGTTTATACCAAATGTAAATTACTGTATTGTAGAAGCTTAAAATAATCACTTATCAGTTATCTCCTGATTATCAGTGTTTATAGCAGCTTATGATGAACTTTAAATAGCTATTGCATAAGTCAGGTGCTTGGAGTAAAAAAAAGAAACTAGATGAGTGTCAGATTGACAGAGCTCTCTGGCTTATTTGGAATCACAGAACCCAGAAGTTTGCTGTAGTGTACATTTAGTTCCTACCAGTTTGGTGCTTCAAAGGTAGGTCTCCCTCACAGAACTGCAAAGACATCAAGGTTTCCATTTCCTTCTCTGTGCTGAAGACTCCCATTCAGGAACTTGATGTAGGGCATATCTGGCCAGTGTGAAACTTCATCAAAGGGACTTTGTTCTCAGAAAGAAAGAGTCTCAGAAGAAGAAAAAAAGCTTGGCGGTGGTCTCCTTACCAACTGGGAAGGAATATTTTCACTCCCTTCTTTTTGTGGGTCTAAAATAGAAACCACATGTTGGTGATATGAAAACGTTTCTGGAAGGGAAGATGAAAGATATTAACTGCTTTGTGGACAAGATACCCCAGAAGAGTATATGAAACAAAGGATTTATAAAAAATTGGGGGTTTTTAATGAGTTTGGCCAAGAATAAAAGGGTGAGAAAAATGATTAAGAATAAAAGGGATTTTTTATTGTAAACAGTTTTGCATCTGAGTAGGTTTTTTTAATACTTTATATTTCTTCTTTCAAAACTGTGAAATCTGTATCTTCTCACTGGTGATTTTAAAGCAGCAAAAGAACAAAACAAGAAAACAAAACAGCAATGTATTGTTTATATAACCTGTAGTTCATATCTTGGATTTTGCATATATTAGAAGAATAGGACTGGATTGTAGCAGAGCACTACTGTGTTCAAGACACAGAAATGTATTCATTAAGAACACCTTACTCTTGATCCTTATAGCATTTTAGACTCCCTCTCCACTGTCCATGGGAAAAAAAAATGAAATTAGCTATTGTAAGCATTTCCCAATTACTAAAATATGGTTATTTCATAGTTTTTAGAAAAGTTCATGGGATTGTCAAACTCTGCTGTTTAAAAGCTGTAGAAGTTTGAACATTAGTGGATTTTGAAAAATATGTTTTCCTTTTTATTTCTCTGTCTCCAAGGATTTTTAGCAGTATTGATCTTCAAGTCAATGCATCATTATGTTGTTCTGTGAAGCCACTCATATCCTATTGCTATGTAAGTGCAGCCACTGGGGAAAAAAAAATAAAAGGGTATTTTCAAGGAAATAATACTTGGATTACAAGCAAAACCAAGAAAAGGAAAAGCAACAAAAGGAATTTCACTTGAATCTACAATCAATAATATTTGACCTTATCTGGTGCTTAATTGGTTGGTTCTTCAAGTGTTTAGAATGGTGGATTACTTACCCTGGTTAGTGGAGCTGTTTTACAGCAACTATGTACCTTTGTATTGATCAGGGCTGTGTGCTTGGTCATGATTACACCGTAATGGATCGTTCAATGGAAAGAATTTACTTGAGCACTGTTAGCTCTTAATAAGTCACCACATGTTCACAGAGCAGTGTGATTATTCTGTTCTGTTCCAGAACTGAAAGATGCTGAAGGAATAATATTAGGAGACAATTTATAAAGCAGTGTTATCAAACTGGAAAGATTAAAGTTGAAGGAGAAAGCATTTGTGAGCTTTGAAGAGTTGTCAATACTTTTGACTAGTTTTGCTTTTAACTTTATTCAATTATTGCTGCATGGAAGTATATATAGATATATATATAGTGTAGAAAGACATGCTTATCCATACACATGTGCCTACACAAGGTTGGATGTGTCCTGGAGGTAGAATTATGATTAAGCAATTATATAAACACATCCTTGTGCTCTAGGTGGTCTTCAGTAAAGAAGGACTTTTTTTTTTTTTTTTCATTTTCTTATTCTAATTCTTACACTAGTTTTAATTTTATCCTTGTTAAAATTTAATGTCAAGTAAATGTGGATGATGGCCAGCTACTGAGAGCAGACCCTCATCACTTAAAGATACTTTGTTCAAAAGGACTAAGAAATTTATTACCTGTACTTCTATTCATTTTCTTTACTGCACTAAATTTAATCATGTTTCTTCCATTTCTATGAAAAGCAATAATTTTAATTAAAATCTCTTTAGACTTCTTTTAGGTCAGAGTTACATTCAGGCATGGGTTTTTAATTATTGTCATTAACAGGAATTCCTCTACTTACTAAACCTCCAGTTTCATGTAGATTTCGGTAACGTGACAGCCAAGCATAGAAATCCTAAAAAAGAACTCATTATCTAAATTGTGTGTCCCCGTGTAATTATGCAAGTCATTCAGCAAAACATTTCTGTTATCATTAAACAGCCAGTTGGCTCCTGTATGTTGATATGCAACCACAATGACTTCAGCTGAGGAGATAGTTAGTGTTGCAGTGCATAAAATAAACACAGAACTGTTGACATGACATATTTAGGACAAAAGAAGCATATATACAGTAGTTAGGGGAAAAAAAAAAAAAAGCATGCTGAATATTTTTGGTTTGGAGACACTGTACAATTTGTTCATATAAATCCTTTGCAGAGTTTCTTTTTCAGTTATGAATTCAGAGCATACCCTACAGCATTTTCTCATGCAGCAGCAACTAATTGAGGGATTTCTCTCTATTATTTATGGACTTTACATTAGCTTAAAATTCCTCATATTTCACAAACAGTTTCTTTAGGATGGAGGAGCATAACCTTCATCTAGATTCTCCAGTTAGTTTCCATTAAATTCATGTAACCTCATTGCTTCTCAGCCTATGTCCCAACACTGGTTTTATCTGAAGAAAATGTTCTTCTTGAGCTGAAAGAGCATGATGCATCTTTTAATAGAATTATCTTTCACTGAAAACATGTAGGACAGCAATTGCAGCAGAGAATTTCTATAATGCAGTATGGAATGCAAAGCGTCTGTGACAAGGGCAGAGAAAGCTTTAAAGATAGCTGGTTACTCAAGACTGTTTTGTAGATTGTAGATTTATACCCTAATCAGTGTTCACAGTCTGATTGAGTAGCTTTATCTAGAAAACTTCTGTTGTCTTAAGTAAAATAAAAAAAAAAAAATTACAGCAAAGTCTGGTTATATGTGCTTGTGCATGTAAAAGAATTAAATAAGACATATGTGTTTTTTTCTCCCATCAGAAAGGCAATGTGTTTAACACTGAAATCTGTGTATTTGACCAGTAAAACATCTTCTTTTTCTTAATATAAATAATAAGATTAGAATTTTTGGGTTTTTGTCCTACATGTGTGATTTTCTTTACCAGACATAGGTTTTTGATTTTTAGGACATTTTTCATCTGGGTGACCTTTCAAACAATCATCTGTACGCAGACAAGTGTAATGAATCTTCTTCTGTTTTCTCTTTTCAATTCCACTAGGTATTTGTGACAGGGTAGTTCATTATGTTTTTTTCTTCTGGAAGTTACCTCAAACTTTTTTTCGCATGAAAGGCATTTTTTCCCCTCTTTTAAAAAGAAGATAAAAAAAAATAATCAAGTGTTTCTGAAAAGTCTTGAGAGAAAGTGAAATGCAATCAGTAATTCCAAGGACTGGATAAAATGTGACACAGACGAGAATATTTTTCATGGCAGTAACAATTAATGTAGGAAATATATTTACATGGGTTTTGAAAAGCAGATTGGAATCTCTGGAGAAAAAAAAAAAAGCCACAGTAGTTCTTCCCCTTGCTCCAAGTTTATTTTTATAAACTGAATATGGTTATTGGTTTACTCACATACATAATTTCAAACAACCAAAATTCCATTTCTTTTTTTTTTATTAGCATTAAATCACACATGTTACAAAATGTCTTTTATCTACTTTTATTGGATTTGCTACAGAGTCTGCCTATACCATAAATATGCCATGAACTGTGTCAAGGCAATGAGGCCAGCTGGGTACACTCTACCTCTGTGCAGTCTCAGGAGCAGAGTGGCTGGATGCTGGGAACAACCCCTGTCCCATGTCCTCCTCCCCACACTGACTGGGAGAGGTTGTTCCAGGAGAAAACTGTTCTAGGCCCTATCTCTCTTGGGCACTGATGTTTTTTTCATTTAATGACTGTGAGACACAGAAGTAATTGAGAGGTTACCCTTAGTGGTTTAGCCTTCTAAGTTCTTTGGCTGGTTTGCCTAAAATAAAAGTGAAAAAAAAAATCGCAATACTAAAATCATCACTGTTTGAAACATGTATATGTCTAAGCATGAAATTACACCTCTTTTCAATCAGATCCATTTCTCCCTATAAAAAAAAAATCATCAAGTGATTTATAAAAGTTAATTCATTGAAGTTTCTCCATAACAAAGTGCATACGTCAGTGATGTAGATGTAGAAAGCAAGCTATTACTAGAATCTATTCCTCCACTAATCAACATTGTGAATAAAACAACAAAAAGCGAAGTTGTACTTTCTTTATAACTAGAATGAAAATTCAAAGGTGACATATAGCAGAGGAAACTATATGGGAAAAATTCAGCAGGAAAATGTCTGAAAACCAGAATATATTCCAGTGATTAGTTTCAAAATTTGGTCTGAAATATCCTCACTAGCAAACATTTAATTTGCTATATTTATTACTGGAGTTTGCAGTCAAAAATATCATGGCATTAAGCAGGAGGAATATTGATAAAAATATGTTAATTGGCAATTAAAAGCAAGGATTCTGATATTATTTACTCCACTAAACTTGAAATAATGTTAAGTCTGACCAATTTAAGTTCAATATCAGTTTTTGACTGGGAATAGGTAGTCAGATAAGAACTCAGATAAGAATCTCAGGATGTTTTTTCTAAATCAGTTTTTCATGAAACTTTCAAGGGGGACAAGCAAAGAAGGGGTCCAGATGCAGCTTTCTTCAAATAGCAGAGAGTAGGGAAAGTGCCATTCTCATTCTTTGCTCATTATTTAACCCCTGTGATTTCTTCATTGCTTCTTAAAAAGATCTGTATAATCGGTTACTTTGAAAAGTACAAGAATTTCAAACCTTTTTGATTATAGATTGCCAGGAGTGTAGCCTTCCTTTTGTCTATTTTAAATATCTAAATTGACCTTAGAGAATCGAAAGAAGCACCTCACAGATCTTTTTGATTAGCATTCATAGCATTTGAAAGTGTTGAATTTTTTCTCTTCTTTGAACACCAAAAGCTCATCTGGATAAAAGAGGAGATCTGTACATTTAGGGACAGGGGAAATTCTCCAAGGAAATTCTCTGGTTCAATGAAAAATTTCATCCATACGAGAGCTGTATAAACCTGACCCTCATGACTGCAGTACCAGTAATTCAAATAAAATCATATATAAAGCGGCATTGGGTCATAGCACAAGATACAGTGGTTATTGCTGTGCAGTGATGGATGGGCATATAATAATGTCAAAAAACTGATACTGATTCATGAAGGGTCTTCTACTTTCAAAATAAGCAACCTTCACCTTGCCTTCAAAGTCTTGCTGGGGGAGGGAACTGTTTCCCTTTTTTGGCCTAGATAGATATTTCAAAAGCTTATTCCCTGATACTTGTTATATTCACAAACTATTTGTGCTAGCTGTTTACATGATTTAAAGCAGAAGGGATTCAGTCTACACGAGAACTCATTGTCTGGAATAAATAGTACAAAGATGGTATGCACAGCACAGAAGACAACCTGAGGGGAATGGCAGCCAAGAGGGTGTGATGGGAGTTAAGTTATGTATATTTTACTTATAAATGTTTTACACCTCTTTGTGATGTATAGATGGCATGATGCACACTGTGAATCTTAAACATTTCTATTTCTGTTTCATCTTTGAGGAGGGAGAAATGCTGTACTCTGTATTAATTGGATAACTTTGGCTCAAGCTTTTAAGTGTGACAAATGGAGATGTGCCAAACTGCCTGAAAGTAATTCTGGTTGTCAGTGAACCACAGTGGCTGCCAGTTTGCAGACAATTTCTAGTCTTCTTGAGTCTGTCACATCTCTTTCACACTACCTATTTACCATGTGAATAGAAAGCCAGCACTGTGAGACATAAATAAATGTATTTGTCTTTAATATGACAGTGTTTCTTTGAGGGACTTGTGCTACACTGAGCTACACATCATGAACCAACCTGAACTTTTGCAGTGACACAAATTGCAGACAGGTCTCCTGAAGCAAGCAACAATTAAAGTGCTGCGGGAAGCCAGAGAACATAATTAATAATGAGGCGACTTTGTGGTTACCATGTAATTTTCTTATGTTGGAATGATGCTTGTGTTAGGTTTGCTCATTCTCCCCGGGACACCTGAAAGGATATTTGCGATAGAACAAACAACCTACCCCTGCGGATGTGACAGCAGAAGGCTTTGTTGCTTTATGAGTCTGATCCAAAGATGCCTTCTGTTCCTTAGTTTACAGGAAATCCAGGGTAAACCTTTTATTTACAGATAGGGAACACTTGCCAGAACAGAATAAAAAAGCAGCTGATTAATCAGCATGCAGCCTTCATCTTGTAGGGCCTAGCTGCCTGGACCTTTTTAACATTTGGAAGATTAGCCTTGGTGAGAGAAATGTTGTGTGGAAATGCCTTTGATAGCTCTGTGTTTTAGTCTATCATGCTTTGAAAGGGGATGGCTCAGGGTTTGAAAAAGTCTGCGTGTTAGAACAGAGGATGTTCATGGCTGGGGAAAAAAATTACCTCGTACTAGTTCTGTACTGCTGCCCTTTGAAGCAAAATGAGAGGAAAGCTTGCTCTGCAACTTCAGTTGATAAAATCTGTTTTCTGGAACATTACCAAGTCTAAACATATATCATCTACGAGAAATAAGGCAGACAAAGGATTGTATCCCTAAATAGGCTTGGAATACCTAGGCAACTGCTAAGAAAACAGAAATAAGTAACAGTGCCCTGCTAGTTCGACCCTTAAATTATGCAGCTGTTCATTACCAGAATTATATATCTCATGCTGCCCTTTGGGAGGAAGGCATGGTGCACAGAGCTGGAACAATTACTGAATTATAGTACAATAAGAAAGGCCTCCTAAAGTGTCACATGCATGTAGAGGAAGATAAGAAAGGCCAGCTTAAGTTCTTGGCATTTTAAAGAAGGCAATCAAGAAACCCTTTGAATTCTTTGGTGTTCTTTTGCTGCAGTTCATCTACATTTTTATGCAAGTCTGACAAAGCATCCCATTCATGTGTCAGCGCTCTCGTCTCTGGACGCATTAGTATTTATTACAGGCTGAATTTGCAGATGCTACCATTTGAAAACAGTAATAGAGACAGTTGTGTGGCCTTAATATTTATATAATTAATAATGATTTCATACTTCCCTCCCCAGTGCTTCTGAAATAAAAACAGCTACATTAGCATGGTCAAGCATAACAGGGCTCAATACAATCCTGTAAGGCTAGATTGTTTTGCCATAACAGGCTTTAAATGTTACTCTGAAATAAAATGTGTTGTGTTAATCAGCTTACTGTTAATGAATTATTTGGGTGACACATTTGGCACATTTTTGCACATTTAGCTGTGAGATAATTTTTTTTGTATTGATCACACATAAAATGTATACTCTGAAGAGTGGTCTACAGTGTCTTGAATCTTTTGTCTTTGAAAATAATAGTGCGCATTTTCCATTTCCCAAAAGTTTATGTGTGACTGTGGTCTGGAAATTAGCCTAAGTATTCTTTTTTTAATTCTTATTCCTTGCAGTTATATTTCCAGGTACCGTTTTTTTTTCATGCATTTGGATAGTATGGAGAGTGCCATAATCACACACAGACTTTGGATGAAGCAAAAGTCATACAATTTTTCTAGTTGATATGTTACTTATCCAGAAATAGAGCCTGTTAGTAAAATAAATGAATTACAGTCTTCTAGTATATTTAATGCAAAAATGTTTTGTGTGACTGCATCTTTAATGTTTCCACATGTTGACAAAGGTAAAATTATAAGGAAAATTAATTTAGTAATCTATCAAATCTCTATTCTATTTATTTTATTGGAAGTAGAAGATTTTGGTTATTCCTACATGTTGAAATGAAAAGAAAAGTTGGCAGACTGGGAGAGCATTTAAAGATGTATGAGGTTTTTGTTCATCTGCTTGTTTTTGTTTTTGGTTTTTTTTGGTTTTTTTTACTATATTCATTTATCCAGAGTTTTGAAGGTGATTGATTCAGTAAATTGTCTGTCAATCAGGATCAAATTCTAAGCAAATATTCTATAAAAACCAACAAAGGAATTATAAAGGACAGTAAAAATTTTAGAGTCTGTCCCTTTGTTGTGTAAATAGTATAAAACTTTAGAAAAAGTAAAAGCAAAGCAAACCCTTTTGATTACAAAGTAGAAAAAAGGAATGACTTGCCTCTTAGATGATCCAGCTAACAGAGTTTATATGTCTAGGGCTTTGGACTGATGAGCAAATACAGAGAGAGTTCTGATAGGCTTACTGTGTGGTTATGCCTAAGAAACAGAATCCCCATTATCAGAGCTGAAAGGCACTTTTATTGCTTTTATCTGAGATGCTCTTTAACTGTGTTCACAGAGTAGCTTTACCAGAACTTACAAGGATTGTGTGTGAGGGTTCTTGTGTCTTTTGTCTTATATTCCGTTTACTTTGCTCTGCTGTAAGCTAGTCACTAAAATCTTGTATCACTCCTAATTTCAGTAATATCTCTACTGAGTAGATGAGGCAGAAGTCACTTGTCCCCTTGCTCCTTTCTCAGTGATCCAACAATAGGATGCTTGAAAAGGAAAATAATTGACAAAGTCATCACTGCTTTTTGCTGTCTCCTTGCGCAAGTACTTCAAGTAGTAAAGTTGTACTTCCCTGCAAGGGAAGTTGTAACTGTCTTCTGCAGTAACAGTTCAGAAGTCTTTCAGAGACAAAAGCTTTTGATTCTTCAAGACACCTGTTTTTCTTTTATACTTAAGCTTCTAAAACTTAAGCAGACCTTAATCAGAAGCAATATGCCATGTGAAGCATAAAACCATATGGAAATCCAATATCAAGAGAGTAAGTTCCCTCTTTGCCCAAACCAGTCAGTGGTAGAGAAGATTCTGAGGGGAGATTTTGTGTGGGGTTCTGGTCTCAGGTCCACATGCTTATGGTGCAAATTACCATGTGGGCACCACTGTGCATGCATAGCTCCTTTTCTGATGGGTGTTGGGCATAAGTGGACATCATGTTTATTATTTGCTCATATAATTTGTTTGTGGTTGATAGATGAGGTCAGAAGGGGAACTTCAGGCAAGAAATTTAGTTTTACAATTGTTCTGTGTAATGGAGAGTTTCCAAGAGGAAGCACAATATGAAAACTTATGGGGTTAATAGAGTATAACAGAGGATCCTTAGCCCCGTGTAAAGATACAAATGGCATAGGCATTATTTTAAAACAAGAAATTATGTGTTAATAGGAACTTAACAATTCAGATTTGAATGATCTTTGCCATTGTAAATGAAAGTCATTACTAGGACACACTCTTAGATTGCTCACTGAAAATTAATCTGTGAAAGATTGCCATTGCACTGTTTTAGCAACACGTTTGCTCTCATGGAAGTTTTGGTTTTTAATAGGAGAATTGTCAAACTGAAGTGATACCTTTCAATTGGTAATGTTACTAGATTTTAAGATTAGGAACTCTGGTTTTGATATTTTAGGATATGGTTTGAATAATATGGTTTGAGTTATTTAGAGTTGCAATTTATTATTACAAGAAAAAAACTGTGCAAATCCTTTGAGAGAAAGAAAATTTTCCAATTAAAATACAATAGGGCAGTAAGATACATTTTTTTCTTTCTTGTCCTGATATTACTCTGGTTAGCAGTCTGTTGCAAATTTATATTTACAAGTAAACAGACCTCACTTCACTGTTTTTTACATGGCTGACATTGTAAAAATGTATTGGCTTGTTCTTATGTCTCTCTTATAGGGACAGATTCTGGGGGTGACACTCTCTGACTTTACTGCGGCTGTAACAGCTGATACAGCTGGGGATTAGGTTTATGATGTCTGTGAGCAGTTCTGCCTTGAGAGGAAATAAAAAGAGAACAGGATTTACATTTGTTTTGTCATTCTTTGTTCCTATGGAAATTGAAGACACCTTTTTTTCTATGAGATGAATTTCAACTTTTCATATCTCTTGAGAATGAATTTCACGCACCAGAGAGAACAAAAGAGAGCATTTCTAAGCAGGAAGAGTGCTTTCAGCCCAGATACAAAAAACATGACACCCCCCCACTGGTCTGGCTTGCTAGAGGGGTTACTAGTCTGTCATCTCTAGCACAGTTATCTCAGTACTTCTTTTGAGTGGTATAAGAAGACTCAAATTTGGGCCTGTGAGCTGCAGATAGCTTTTCCTGAGATCAAACAGAGAAAAGAATGTCTATTTTGGCTTTAAACATTGGATTGTAAATATAGGGCTGTTCTTATTATTGACAAGTACATCTTTGTACCTCTTTCTCTGCACTCTCCAAATTCCATCATCAGCCATTAGCTCCAAACAATGTAACAAGAGGTATTTTTTCTTTTTTTTTTTATTAACAGCAACATTGAATGCTTGCCTTCTCTTCATGTCTTCTGCTATTGCTGCTAAAATAGTCATATCCTTGATTTTAAATAAGTAAGGCCTCTATGTTTCTCTAAATCAATGTGATTAAAAAACCTTTCTCCCAGGGAATTCTGGGTGAATGCCAATTTATCCTAACAATAGAAAGACACTTTCCTACTGCAGATTTGTAAGCTCTGGCTGAAATATAAGGATGATTCTGACAGTAATCCTATGGTAAAATAGGAGTAATTAATCTGAAGTCAACTGGTATTGGTGTAAACAAGATTAAAATCAGCCTTTGCTTACATGAGACTCACATGTATCTTAGTATAAGACCAGTTGTTACTCTAGAAGTGTGTTGGAATGAATGCTTCAGTAAATATTTCAATACTGGCAAACATTTACCTGGTACCCATCTTAAAACAGGACACGGACATTTTAAAAGGGTGTATCATGTGTCAGTGGGCAATAAATATAAAGGATTATTTTCTTGATGCAGCAATTGTTTAACTAAGTCATGAGAAAAATGGAATAGCTTGTGACAAAAGAGAAACACATATCCAGTCTGAATTCTCTTATTCAGGAGGGAGGAATACCAACTCTTTCAAAATGATCACTCTTACTGTTATGATTAACAGGATGCTTTACAGGAATCCTATCTTTCAATGGTACATTGCTTCAGGGAGGTATAAAATGGGTCTCTCTTCAAATAAATTAGTTTTCAAGTTTTACTCTTTTTTCTTTTTGGCTTCCTCATTTAACAGCCCAGAATAGGCCTAAGTACTTATAGGGCATCCATTGCCATGGTATTAGAGGGCTGTGTAATCCACAACCCGCAGTGTTACCCTGTAAGGTATGGAAATTCTATTATCTTCATTTTATAGATGAGCATAAAGACACAGAGGAACCAAATTACACTGCTAAGGTCACACACATTGTCTTTGATTTAGGAGATAGCTTGAAAGATCTGTCTTCTGTTGCTTCAACTGTAGAAGCTGAGGATGCCATGTGTGCACCTGAACTCGGCACTTTGGGTAATTTAGTAGTCAGCAGGGAGAAGCAGACACTTTCAGGGTACAATTCATCTCATTGTAAAGTAAAACCTAGAGGAGTTCAGATGAATCACATTGTGAAAGAGCCTGTTTAAAGAATTTAGTTGATTAGCTGAAAGGTATTCTTCAATTAGAAATGCCAGTATTTCATCAGATCGTTCCTTCTTCTAGCACCTTATTTTATTAGATGAGATTTTTCAGAAACATTCATACTGAAAAATCTCACCTTCTTGCTAAAAATTCTTATCCTTAAAGCTACAAATTCTCTTTGTAAGGAATTACAAATCCTTTTATCCATCTTGTATTAAAAACAGTACATTGTGGCTATAGTTTCTCAATACTTTACTGCTGCACAAGCTTCTATTGTACAACAGCTGCCTTGACTATAGTCAGACATTAAGTAATTAAATACAAGACTATAAACTTCCACTAAGTTGCAAAATGAAGTCTGCTTGTTTTGTTGTGGAATTTTTGGTAATATAAGAAGATAAATGTTGGGGTGGAGTCCAGTAGTGTCTTATCATAGACACTGTGTGGTCAGATTTATTCTCATGACAACACTTTCTCTCAATTTACAAAGTAATTTGATGTCTCTATTTGTTTATCAAAGGTTTTCACCTTTTCATCTGCCTAGGTTTATTCTTTTAAATAAGAAAAACTAAAATCTCCTAGTCTTCTCTAACAAGAGAGGACATTTATTTTTCTTTCTTTAGTTCTTCTGATAGTTTGGTCTTCACTAAAAGCACTTTCCAGTTTTATGTCAAAAACACATTGCACCAGGCCTTTCCCTATAAGTCTATACTAAAGTCATTTCTGAAAATATTATTCAGGATTAGCTCTGATATTGAATTATGTGGGACCTCTCTCCAGCTCCATCTTTTCCCTCATCGAATGAACCTACAGGTTCCATTAGCCTATATTCTTGCTAAACTAAAATAATTTACTGTATGGAACTTCATCACATGCTCTGCTGAAGTCCAGAGAGATGATATTCACTCAATTTCCTTAGCTTCTAAAAATGAAGTAATTTATCATGGTAATCTCACATTATCTACCATTCTTAAAATATTTGTGTCAAACTTTCCCATTTATCAATTGCCATGGTGTTATACTTTCCCTTTTATTTCTGTTCTATTCCTTCAGATCAGTTCTTACAGAATTGTGGCAACTTGTGCCTGCTTTTCTCCCCTCCAAGTTTCAGTATACATTTATGACACCCCAGTCAGGTAGCACTCATTCTGTACATCATTTATTTATAAAATGGGTTGGTTTTGAATGTGGATTTTCCCTCTGAATAATTTTGCCCATTTGTCTGCAGTAAATGTCTCTCCAGTAAACAGCTGGTCCCAGACAAAAGTACACAAAGCATGGACAAGGAACCTTAGGTGATGTTCAACAGAGTTAGCATGAATTTAAGCAGCTGCTTCTAGTTGGTGCTGTGACTGCTGCAGCCCGTGCTGAGGTGGGCATTTGTGCAAACAAGGGTTGCAGTCTTACTTAATCAACAAGGAGATCTTACTAACTGCATCATTTAGCTGTAAAATAGTAGGACTCCGAAGGTTTACTAAGACAAAAACGAAGTAAAGAGACACAGAGAATACATTCTCAATGCATAACATTTAGAACAAAGAATGCTTTTAATGTAACTGCCTTCTAGGAAAGAGATGTGCAAGAGAGCACTGGACAATTTACCAAGAGGTTTATGTCATTCCCATACTCTTTGACAACATGGGTAGAGAAACTGATAGAGCATGAAGTTCCTTTGAAAGTCAGACTACTGAGAAGTTGCAAAGTGATTACCTGAGACTGTGAAATAGATTAATTAACAGAGAAAAAAAATGTAGTGTTTAATAAAAAGTTCCATATTCAAGATGTCTGCCAGGTGTTTTTTGCTTTCAGTGCTATTTTTCTCCTCACAGCAGGGAACAAAATTTTCCATTATAATCAGGAATACTACTAGCATTTAATGCCTGAATGGGGGACCAAAGACAAATTACAATGTAATCAATCTTTTCAAACTTTTATGAAGGGTTTCTCCTCTCACCTTGCAGTCAAAAATGCTATTAGCATTAGTGGAAGTTTCAGTTGTTCCTTTTTCAGTTTTGTTGGCCTTGCCCACTGTCCTACAGCTACAGCTTTGGCCACTTAATACTTCAAAAATCCATACTGCTATGACGAGAGATATCTGCAATACTCTGAAAGTGAAATTCAGAAATGAAATTCCATTCTATTTTTTGTGTCACAATGAAGGAAAAAAAAAAAAAAGAAAAAAAAAGAAAAAACAAGAAGATTTTATCTAGCAAAATTGTCCTGAAATGCCTCATCATGTTCTTCGAGAATGATCTGAAAGCTTTGTTAGAATAGGGGCTCTGTCCAGATGGAATCCTCTCACAAGTGATAGAGCTCAAAGGTATTAATTTTGCAAGTAAAAAAGTCAGGTTTTTGATACAACGATTAGTTTTAAGGAAATAATCAAAAAAAAAGAAAAAAAAGATCAAAGTGATGAAGTGTTATGGCAAAGCCAAGGGTAAAACATAGCTCCAGATTCAAATGCTAAATCTAGCTATCTACAGTGAAGCTGTGTACATAAGAGGTGCTATAACTTCTCATTGTTTTTTAAAGGAAATTTAGTCAAAGCAGTATAATTGCAAGAGCTGTTCAGATTCATTTCTGTACATTAGGTTTGGTGATTTACTATATTTTATTCACTAGAACAACTGACAAGATTGACAGGATATCTGTTAATCAAAAGGAGGAATTAGAAAATACATTTATCTGTGGTTCCCATGTTGGTATATATATTGCAAACATTTAAAATTTTATTTCAGTCTTATCCTTGTCTTCTCTGTAGGACTACATCACCTTGATCCTTTAAGCAGCAAATATGCAATACATTTTCTCATAATTGGTTCAGACCACATGACCATCAAGGTTGGAAGAAACATTCAAGATCATCTAGTCCAGCCATCAAACTGGCACTACCGTAATCCCTCCTAAACCATATCCCCAGTGTCATATCCAGATGCTTCTTGAACACTTCCAGATGATTGTCTCTCTAGAGCTGAACCCCAGGCTGGAATGAATCCTACCTTAGCATTCTGTCTTTAATAACCCTAAGTTTTATACCTAAATGAATTATAAGAAGATCCCCCATCACTCATTTTAAGTGAAATTTGTTACCTAAATTCAATTATATAAATTTATAGGAAGATTTGTCATCCAGGTAGCTGAGAAGATGGTAAGAAGAATTTTTTTTGTGGGGGAGAAAAATACAGGAATACAGATGATAAGCGAGTTGAAAACATGTCCAGAAAAGATAGTAAGCACAACTATATAGGGACAGCTTGCAAAAAGTGGAGTCCTGAGCTGGAGAACTTGCAAAGGAAGAATTGTATAGTATATAAAGATGCTAAATGCTAAAAGAATGACTTGCAGATCACAAGGGAATTGGTCTGTTTCCTTTAGTTCATGCCTTCCTAAATCAGGCTTACTTGTAAAATTCATTTTGTGTTCTGTAGTGACAAAAGACCAAGTTTTACACCCAACAAAGACAGTAGCAAAACTCCAACCTACTTCAAATAGGAGGAGGTATGTGACCAATGAATGTGTGGGAAAACAGCAGCCTATCTCTGCTGTCCCACCAAATAAATTTTCCTGGAATACATCTTTTTGTCTATCAGTAAAATATTCTGGTATCTCAGGTCATCATGATTTTTAGCATTTGGCATTGCTTTTAAATAACTTGCTGCCTCTGAAGTTGCCTTTAAATAACTCACTTGATACATGGGTAATAATCATCTTTAAATTAACTGTTATTTCCCTCATGACTACAATTTTATAATAGTTTCTCTTCTAAAGCTAAACTGTTGGCACAAAGCCATGCATTATTTGCAGGTGTTTACAGGGAAAGACAGGGTGTCCTAACCAAGTGTCAGTGATCCTTTTCAGTGTTGCTGGTCTGAAATCAGCCATTGAACCCAAGCACAGGACAAAGTCATTAACGGAACAATAATTCTTAGGTGTTTTGACAAGACATTTTATGAACAGTAATTAACATCTGCACTGCTGTTCCTGTCAGGGAGGTGAATGGAAATGTTAAGTGAGCTAAATCTAGTGACTGCTTTTCTACTTTGGTAAATTACCTTTTTTGTTTGTTTCTTTTTTTTCTATAATACAAGAAGAAAAATGTATTATTTCACTTAGGTTGTTCATCTGCTTCGTAAATTTTTTATTTCTATAAGTTCAGTAAACACAAACATGTTCATACTGCTAATTATTTTCAGAATCTTGAGACTGATAAGCCTATATTATACATCATTAGATATGAGTCTGAAATCATATCATGTATGTATATTTTTATTATTTTTTTCTTAATTTATTGTTACCCTGTAGAAAATAAAACCAGTTTATCTTTACATCTAAAACTGGAACCAAGAAAATAGATGCAGTGTATTGCCAAGTATTCACAACTCTCATGTTAGAGAAATTGTAGGATTCTTATGTGACTGGATGAGAAATATCTGTTTCTAGCCACATCCTATAACAACAAAATTAATTCTATGGAGGCAAGCAAGCCCTCCATTTTGTCTTTGGGTATTATAAAAAAACAGTGGTTTCAGGAAATCAAACCAACTGCTTTTCTTGGCATGCTCCTTCCCAAAATTTGCTTTACACATGAACCAAACTTCCCATGATTTTTTTACTACTTGAGAAACCAGATTGTGTACAGACATAAAGGAGAATGTAAAGAGCTTGTTATGTGTGTAAATGGTCATGATCTGTGCTCCTAACACGCAATTCTTCTTCAGGCTTCTTGCTGAATCCATTTTAACATATTTAAAAACAACAACAAAAAAATTATAATATTCTTTTGCTTAAAAAAATTCCAGGCATCTGGAGAGGACATCCAGGATATTTTTTTAAACGTGTTAGTTTAGACCTATTCTATGTGCATTTTGTGCACTAATTTCAGACAATCCTTTTACTTTGTACTTAGATTTGAATGCAACTTAAAGTGGCCTACTTTAGAGATATTTTTGCATGCATAAATAAAATATAATAAAAAAAAAAGAGGTGTTATATATTTGGAAGTGTTCATTTGCTGAGATATTTCATTTAATAGGAAGAAGAAAATCAAGGTTATCAAAAAATAAAGTTTCCTCCATTAAATATGGATTCATTATTCATGTGAAAAATAATTTAACTTAATCTTCAGAATCACGAAGATAATTTTTTTTTTGCAGTCTTCCAAGTGAAATTTGGAAGCCTGGAAGTATAGCTCTTTCTAAAGATCTGAATTGGATTTTGTGACTAACCAAAAGTATTTGGTGCATACAGATGTTGCTTCCATATTAATTTTCAGTACATTGAATGTAATGACTAAATGCAGCACAGGTTAATTTTCAAGCATGGTTTAATAAAATGTAAGTGTTTTGACTCAGGAACATTTGTTTAATGGGACTTTTACTGTAAACTATATAAGCTCATTAAGAGACTTATGGATATCTCTTCTGAAAAATGATGCAAATTAACATAGTTTTTAAAGAATAAGAAGGAATTGTAACATGGGTGTAGCTCAGACATAATGAAAGAAAGCATTTTATAGTATTCTCTGTGTAATATGCCTGAAGTTCTGACAACTCAACTGGCACTGAGTTGAATTTTAGAAAATTAGCTAAATGAGATGCTGTTATACAAACAGAATTAGGAAATGATTCTTTTGTCTCTGGATTAGTTTAATGACATCTCTGACATCTGTGTCCTGTGATATTTATCAAGGATATATTTTGGTGTAGATTAGAAGACAAAATCAACAATATAATCAAGCTTACTATTTAAGCTTGATTTACTGTTATTTAAGCACTTTTTCCTGTCACATTCTTCAGTTATTCAGAGTCAAGAAGCTTAAGTTAGGAGAACAAGTACCCAGATTTAGGTCCAAAGTCTGCTAAGAGAAATATACTTCAAAAATATTTTCAAATCAGTTAAACTACTTATTTATATAATAAAATGAGCTCATAAGGCATCTGCCACAAATTTGCAACAAATTTGGTATAAGCTAAATCTGATTTTGGTGTGATTTGTACTGAAGGAAAATAGAAAAACACAGAAGTGGCAAGAAGCATACTTTTGAAATAGGGATTCATTAAAAATATGTATTTCAACCTAAATTGAATGTCTGTTGAGATAGTTGTAATTAACCTAATTATGGAATGAATTTATATTTTTATGCAAAAATAGTCTTAATTATCTTTCTTTATTAAAATGTTCTTTTAACACCCTACCATATATGTTTATATATTTGTTCATATTGTCCTTAGATGAGCTGCTTTCTTGTGTATAAAGACAAGAAATTTGTTGTAGCTTTTTGGTAGTGTCTGGTTTTCCCCCTTGAATTCCTTGGAGGTAATTACTATTTCCCTTCCCTTCCCTTCCCTTCCCTTCCCTTCCCTTCCCTTC
>VZRH01004966.1:384697-401197 GCA_013397555.1 Urocynchramus pylzowi | reverse complement strand
ATATATATATATAAATAGATAGACATAAATATAGATATATAGATATATAGATATATAGATATATAGATATATAGATATATAGATATATAGATATATAGATATCCTTACTTCAATGTATCCCAAGTAATCATGGCTGTGTTCCAGAAAGCCAGGATATATATTTATCACAAATCAGGAGACCAGGATTTTGCTGTAAGTTAGAAAATTATCAGGAAAACCAATTATTTTAGACTTGTTTAACAATTATAAAAAATGAAATGAGATTCAACCTGAATGGTTTTGGTTTTCCCTGTTGTAAATTAGTTAATGGACTTGCATATAAAAACAGAACAAAATTTTACAACGCTGTTCAGAGTAAAAATAAATATTGTTCAGCTCAGTTTCACAACATTCTGCCAGTTCTTCTTTTTTCACATTGAATCCTACCTTTTCTCAAAGAGAATTTGTAGAAATTACTAAGCAAAATTTGATTTTATGTTAAAAAGTTGACTATCTTCCAAATAGAGACTTAAGTTGTTTTAGACTGACAGCAGGTTCATGTTTGGGGCATATTAATAGATCAGAAAATGTGACCATGTCAAAAGTGGTGCTGTCTCAGCATGTTGCCTGTAAATCGATTCAACAAAATATTTTGATCAAGCATCATAAATATTTAGGTGTGAGAGAAAAAAGATAGTAAATGATTGTGACCACAGGATGCTTTATGATTATTCTATTATCACCATCATCACCTTTTGGGAACAAAGATTTTTTTTAGGCAGCAAAATGAAGAGCTACATAATGAAAAAAGATTAATTCTGCATAAAATATTATTCCAAATATTTGAACACTGGTCTCATTAAGTGATACAATCAAATTTAAAAGGTTCATTTGAATCCTCTGAGGAGTTTTTAGGCATTAGATTGTCCTGCTAAAATTAAATGTATGGCAGGAAAAAACTGCCAATTTTGAGGAAATAAAATTAGGTGAGATAGCATTCTTCAGAGGAGTAGCTTGAGTGGACAAAAAGATGGATGAGTTCCATGCCATACTGAAGATGGTTGCAAATTTATAAAGATATGCTGTCTGCTCTTTGTGTGCCATGAAGTCTGTCTAAATAACAATATCCTCTCAGGGAGAGAATCTGCTATTCTGGCTGCCCATGTATTGTTGAATTTGGACTATCTCCATTTGCAAATGTTGACTTTTCATCTGAGCCCAAAGAATGAAATCTGTATGAGAGATGTGTAAAGCTTTTAATCTTTATTTATTTGTTAACAAATGGGGGGTTTTTTGCCAAATACTGTTTGCATTTCTTTTCTCCTGCTCTTCCTGCAAGGTGACTGTCTGCATCCACAATGTGACACTTCAGCTAAGAATACAAATTGCAGTAATTTTGTCTTTGTTTGTTTGTTTATTCACTTGTTTGTTTGTTTTTAATGACAGAATGTATTAAGTCAGAATAAAAATCCCCGATATTATTTTGTATCTGCTGTATTTCTAAAGGGTATGTTAGAATTGGCTTCATTTGTCAGTGAATGTTTATACAAAATGCAGCTTTATGCTAATGGTTGCTGATACATAGATTTTTAAGACCAGAAAGAACCACTAGATTATCTAGTGAACCTACTTTTTATTTCTTTTTTAGACTATAAATTGTAAAGTTTCACCCTGTAAAGTTAAAAAAAAGAAAGTAGTGGCATAAAGAACCGAACAGTATGCAATCCATGATAAATAATGGAACTGCATTTATATGACCAGTGAAGAATCATTCAGGTTTGAGCTGCTCAATTGTAGCTCAGCACCACTCCAGACCATGGTGCTTTGTAACACCTCCTGTGGCATCTTCCCACACCCTTGTTGCAAGGACCATGCCCTTGTGATTTCAGATTGTTGTAACTTGCCTGCAGAGTGGTCACAGGTTTCATGCTGGTTAACATGTCTATTTGTTCTTAAAGACTAGACAGCACTAAGTAAACTTGACCCCTAGTATCTTACAAGCTTAGCAGACACAGGAATTGTATATCTATTTCCTGACCATGCACACATGGAGATGCAGAGAGGTTTATACACATGTATGTCTATACAGAAAAAGTAGGTGGAAATAGGAACAGAAAGTTAGGTCAGGTAAAAATAGCATCCTTACAGTAGAGCCATTACTGATGGAGGAGTACCTTGTAAGCTGTAATGGTATTAAATTTCTAGGAAAAATACCAGGGGAAAAAAAAAAAAAAAAAGAAAAAAGAAAATATAACAAACTAAGGAACAGTCCCTTTCATTATAGTAAAGAAGGTATAGGGGAAAGAAGGAACTTAAGATAAGAAATGCTTTCTTAATTTCTACTTTTTTCACTTTCTTAGCTCTGACAAGATATAGATATGAAGAAACTTCAGTCATCACACAACTGCATAGAAACAAAATTTCAAGTACTTGAACATTGTTGCCTTCAAAATTTAGCTGCCACAGAATCAAAGTCATGCAGAGTTTTTGTACAGAGTCATGTACATGATGTGGAACCCATCTGAATCACTTAAATGCTTCACAGAATAGTGTAGAAAGTCATACTGTGCGAGGTTTTCCCATCTTTTCAGTAAATACTTTTGTTCCTGCTTTTCTGTATCCTGGGCAGTCAGTCCCTCACACACACCCTTACTTCCCCTGCTTCCTGACCCTCCTCTCATGGTGCTAATTCAGGATTCTGGCAGTTTATCTCAGTAATGAAGATATAAGTGTTGAAAATATAAGTAATGAAGATATAATCTCAGTAATGAAGGTGTAAGTAATGAAGATATAGGTGTTTTTTTTTATTTCAGCCTTGATGAAAAAGAAGTTTTGGCCAAGACAGGGAACAAAGTAGCAGGGGTTTCTTGATCTGTACCTTAGTACAGAGGATGGAACACCAGGAAAGCGAGAGAGAAGCAGCAGGGTAGAAGGTGATAGTATTAAGTCTACCAAAACTGGCAGCAGTGATAGGAGGAATCCAGGGACCTTTGAACAAGGTAATTTGAGGATGAAATGTGAATTGACTGTGCCAGGTAGAATGACCATGGAATAAGCCACTAAAAATTATATTTTTAATAGACACTGAATGTTTAGTTTAATTAATAATACCAAGGGAGCACATCTGACACAGCATGTGTGTGGTTTTGTAGTCTTGGATTATTTTGTTTAACAGACTAGAAATGAAGAACAGTCTTCCCCATTTGTTTGTTTTATACTTAGGAGCAAAAAAAAAGGCAAAAGAAACTTGATAATTAGAAACTTTTTTTACAGTTTTTGTATTTAATATATGACTAGTTGTAAAACCTCTATGAAGTGGAATAGTGTCATTTCAGTTCCATGAATATTCCATATGTGGGGAAGGCTGTAAAATCATGAGGTCTCAGAGAAGGTCATTTAATAAAGTAGCCCATGAAAGCTCAAAAAAAAAAAAAAATCTTTCTCTATTTGAGGATAAGTAGAGCTGAAAGTGTTCCTGTTGTTTTCTTTTTCATTTTAAGATACAATATGAAAAGTTAAATAAATATGATTGTCTGAAACAGAAATGTGGCTGTGTTCAAATCCACTGTACTTAATGTTAGCACCCTTGGGCAAAGAGTACCTATTGATGTTGCTTAAGACCAAAAAGTCTCACTGGGTGGAAATTATCTTGTGGCCTCAACTCTTTCAGAAGTGAAGAATGAATTTTCTGGCTGTAAGCAAGAGAGTTTTAAAGAAGCAGGTTGAAAAGCAGCTGGTCATCACACCAGAAGCTAGTTGCTAATTGCAGCAGTAAGTTAATCAATGAAATAGCTGTTTAGCTTCTGGGTATAATAAAAAGAGATAAAAGACCACACAGAAATTCCAGCATTAGGGTATGACCAGCTCTTGAGTGGCATACATTATTTTCCTTCTTACACCTGTCTGCTTTTGAGTAGGCAAGTCATGCATCTGCTTGACAGCTATTAACAGAATAAAATAACAACAAAAAAGCATTTTTGGGTAAGATCTGATATAAATATTTACAAAGACAATTTAAGGGAGTGTTTGTTATGCACTTTTGTGTTTGCTTTCAAAACATTTAACTCCAGAGACAGATGGCTTGTACAGTTTTATCAGCACTTGTGTCATTATATATTCAAGCAGCCAAGACTGATAACCAGCCGCACGGATTATGGATTGCTCAGAGAACAAATACTTTGAAAAAAAAAATCCCCCATATATCAATAAAGTACTTCAGCATGGAAAAGCTTGATACAGAAATTGCAGTGACATTTTTGTGAAGAGAAAGGAAACAAATTAATGCACTTATAAAATTAAAGCAGCAGGAACAGGTTTTTAAGTGGTGTCATTGTATGTGGTAATGAAACAACTTTAGAAAATTGGGTGAAACTATTGTTCAGCTGTGGTGGAGGAGAAAGATAATTACCATTAAGGCAACATTATGGTTTTCTCAATACATAGCAGCCAACTCTTCAGTTGTACTATCCCCAGAAGATCTCTCTCTTATCATATTGCTCATGATCATTACACTTTATGCTGCTAAATAGCAACCTGAATAATAAAGAGTCTTAGAAAAGAACAAATTTTATGATTGAGAACATAACAAAACAGAAACTCAAAAAGACTAATTGTGAAAAGTCTCTTTTTTTTTGAGTTTTTCTTTTTTCCTTTTCATCTTTTTCTTGTATCTCACAGTTGAAAATTTGTAGAATCCCCTAAATCATGATTATCACCATTATAAGCAACAATATTTACCAAACAATTATGGTTTATCTAAGGGCCTTAACTGGAGATAGCTATGACAGGCACCACACATGTTATGAATGAAGCTGCCTTTTTCCTCAATAAGTAAGCATGACCATTCCCTGTAGTAGCTCAAGAGTATTCTAACAATCTGCATTTCTAAAAACAATCACTTTTTGGATTTCTCTTTCTTTTGTGATGGCTCAAACCAAAAGTGATTAGAGCTATAATTCTTGCTTATATATTGGATAATGTCTTGCAAGGCATTTTGTAAACTTAAACCTCACAATATTTTAGTAAGGCAAGTAAATATTCCCTGTGTTTTACAGATTGGAAAGCATGAGGCAGAGGACTGGAAAATATACGTACATATTTGAGTAGGAGTCTTAACCTCTTCTCAGTTCTGGAAGTTCTTACTAACAGGCATATGTAGAGATGTGTGCAGAGTGTAGCATACCTCACAGCTGTTTAAACAAGTATACAGCTAAAAGAAGTGCCTTTCAGGTGTTCCCTGAGATTCCCAATCCTCTTCTAAAAGGAGAGTGTCCCACTCTGTCTACAGCTGTCACTTGGTGTGACCAACATCCATATCAAAATTGTAATTGGCTGCTATAAGGACTGCATGGCCTTGTCTTTGATTGATATCTCTGCTTAGGGAAGGTTGACAGGGGGAAGACTTGCACACAACTAATTTTCCAGGTCTAAGCTGGACAGTGGTATTTTGTTAAACTGAAAAAAACCCAAGGAGTTGCCAATTCTTGAACAGGCAATCTTCTCAGCATTGTTACCCCATTCCTGTCTGCTGCTCACAGTAGTAGCAGATATCTGAATATTCCAGTGCTCTCCAGAAAGTCTATCAGCTTAGAGATGGCTAAAGCAAAGGATGCTTAAAATCCATTCCAAGTTGAACAGCATTAACTGGCTAGCACAGTTACTAAAGAAAGCAAAACACATGAAGTAAATCTTCCAAAGAGTTTGTCATGTAGCTTATAGGGACACACACATATTTATTCTTAAGTAAAACCAGCTTATTGCTCATTTAAATTTTAAATGGAAATGATAGTCTTATCTCTTGCAATTTATTTAACTAAACAGAAAAAGTAACTTATCACCTTCAGGGCTATCATACTGAAGTCTCTCTTGTTACTCTTTTATTCCACTGCAGATTAGAAACACACAGTGCATGCACCGTCCTTCTTGAAAAGTGTCATTCTGTGGCAATGATACTTTTGTTCTATTTTGAAAGTTTTAATGTCTGCAAAACATTTTTTTCTTTTTTGTTCAGTAAAATAGTAGTTTACTAGGAGAGTAGGCAGGTTGAAAATAGTTCTGCCACTTCTCAATTTTTTTCCTCTCAAATAGGAAAAAAAATAGTTAAAAGTGAACTGCAGCTGACAGCCAAAAAAAAAATTTAAAAGTCAGCTTTTTAACCTGAAGATTAATTTTTGGAAAAGTGAACAATGTGCTGTGAGTCATATCTTTTTTATAATTGTTTCAGTTTCGGTTTTTTTCTCTCTAAGTACCTGCCTCAGTTTGGTTAGAACCTCATAACAGAGGATTCAAACAAGAGTTTCATAGAAAAAAAAGAAAAAAAAAACCCACCTCTCTTTCAGGTTTCATTTTAGAATGCTCGTTCATGGTTCTCATTTAAATCTCTGCTTAGATCCTATTTTACAGTTGTTTTTTTCTTTTTTCCTAATGGTTTTGGTTTAATTATTTTACCTTGTATTGATCTAAATGGAAGGTAGCATTGATTCTATACATTGTTCATGTTCTAGTTTTCAGCAATAGGACACTTTCTTATGTGGGGAATTCAGTAGCAACTTTTATTATTTCTTATTATATTTTATTATAGCTTATTATATTCTATCACATCAACAGAGTACCATATATTCTCAAGGTATTCAAAAAGAGTTGTTGCTCAGAGATAAGAAGATTAGCTAATTACTAATATAACATGTAGAAATATGCCTGATGGCTTCTTTTATATATATATATCTGTGTTTAAAAGCAGTGGGAAATGAATAGGAGTTTCCATAAAATTGAGTTAATTTCAGTGTTCAGAAAAAGATGTTAGTAAGGGTAATTTATTGTATGTGCATGGAGTACAAGAGAACAAAATATTTGGCATTTTAACAGAGAAATCTTTGTTAGAGTGTCTTCCCTTATGATTTTGAGTCTCAATTAGATTATTATTAAGATAGACTTTTTTTTTCTGATACACCGCTGACATTTTTCTTCTGATTAGTAACTTTGCTATTCATGCCTGCTTGCTAATGTTCTTTCTCAAAAATCAATCTATAATTTCCTTCCTGTCACTGGGCTGGTTAATCAAGGAAATATGTCTCCTTAACTCTTCAGATGCTTTCACTACTAGCCTGTTGGTTTACTCTGAAGTCAGACATCTCAAAATTCTTGCTCAAAATTACAGCACAGCAATGACTCCTGGTAAAGCATATCCCAGATACTGAGAAATATCCAACAAAAATACACAAAGTGATTTCTCTGCCTTTTTCCTGGCTTGCCCTTCTTCAAACATCCAGCCTGAGCAGATAAGCAAATTAAATAATTTAAAAATGCAGTCAGACTGAGAGGAATTTAGCATTGCTGAAGGCATGGGTGACCTGTCTGCTTGATTGTGAGAGGCCTGCAGCTGGTCTGCTGTGTTCTCAATAGTGTGTGAAAAATTATGTAGATATTTAATATTCATAGTACTTCAGCAATCTTAATTTCTGTCTCCTGTGGTCTTATATTTCTAGCTTACAAAGAATTATGAGAACAGATTTTTTTGAAGTGCCAGATTTACATAAGTTTTTTTCCTTGATTTTTATGGTTGTATCTGTGTAGCATCTGAGATGTGTTTAATGGTGAGAGGAGTCACAGATTTTATTCTCTTTCCTGATGCGATGTTTTGAACTGATTCCTGGTTTCATATTATATCAAGCAAATTTGACTTGTGTCTTACTTGTTGAGACTATGCATTGGAGTGTGCATCCACTGGGTAGATACCTAGAACTATGCATCAAGTTGTGTTTGTAAAAGAGTAGATATTAGAATAATCCTGAGTGTGCACAGAGCATTCCTTTGGGCAATCCTGTTTTTGGATAGTACAAATGTTTCTCAGTTTTGCAGTTTGCAGTTAATTCACCAAGGTTCTTCAGCAGTAAATTGAGTTGAAAGCAGAACAGAATACATCCAAATAATAGGCCCTTAAAAGCATTAATTCTCACTCAGAATCTGCAAGAGTAGGTTCACTTCCTCGGACATTTTCACTTACCTAGCTCTATTTTCTTGATATGTCTTACAAAAAAAGGACTAAAGTTTATTCATAGTAGGATCCAAGACCAATAGCACAGGGATAATTTAACTCTTTCTCCACTTCTGGAAACAAAGCAGGTAGCATATACAGGGAGTTTATGCCCTACAAAGCAACTACTCTCTGCCAGAATGAAAATGTATGCAGAATTTACCAGCACAATATTTGGTTGCAGGATCATGGTTAATTTTCTCCTGAGGTCTGTGTATATGTTTAATTACAAATATCACAATCTAATATTATGTCCTTTTTTTTTTTTCCCCTTTCTCCCCCTTTTTCCTTTTTCTGTTTTTCTTCTACAGATGGGCCTCTTGGTCCACGAGGATTAGCTGAAGCTACAGAGATGTGTACTCAAGAATGCCTGGTTTTGGGTCACTCAGACAACTGTTGGATGCCTCCTAGCTTGGGCCCATACCAACAGCCAAAGTCTCCTCTCTCCACCTTTGCACCTCAGAAGGAATGGGTTAAGAAGGACAAACTAGTTAATGGACACACATTGACCAGGACCTGGAAAGAAGATAGCAACAGAAACCAGTTCAGTGATCGAAAGCAGTATGGTTCCAGTGAGGGCCATTTCAACACTGGCAACCACATGACTGACATTCCTCTGGCCAACTTGAAGTCTTATAAACAGGCCCCAGGATCTGTGGAGAGTCCAAAGGAGCACCAGCTATAAGAAATGGTTACTCTGGACCAATGACTTTAGCTTACTTAGACTTGCTAATACTATGTGTGTGTCAGAGCTTTATGTACTGGGTAGACCTCTAGAACTATGCTTCACCTAGCAGAGATATGCATATCTTTATGTTAGCACCGTGGAAGGTGTGATGTCCTGCAACATGAAAGAGTGTTTCTACTAGTTGTGTGGTTTTGTTAAATAGACATGATTAAAGTCTGCAGAGATGTCTTCAGTTTGAAAATATCCTTTTTTTTGTTTCTTTGTTTTTTGACCCTGGACTGCTGCTATGAACATCAGAAGATGCATTTGGAGAATGAGAGAGCGCGAAAACTCAGTGGATTGCAAAGATTGAAAAGCATATCCAGTTAGAAAATTGTACTTTTGTTGTCATTGATCTATGCTGGGACCGTTATACTTGAGATCATATTGCAAACAATTGAAGCTGTAAACATTAAATCTATTGTGCTATTAACAATGTTAGTGGACACTTGTAAGTCAATCAGCGTTCAAATACTTGTAAATAGCAACAATTATTACTTACAAATTTTTGTGTACTTATAATGTTCACTTGAAAAGATACTGTAGCATATTTCTGTGTTTCACAGTTGCTTTTAAATTTCTTTCATTTGCTTTCTTGTTGTTTTGCTTTTATTTTCAGTGATGGTGTTTCTGTGTTAGTAGTCTGTCTGACACACAATGTTCCAAGAAACTCACGCCACTTGTATTAAAAGTGAAAAAAGTGATGGAGTAGGAAGAAAGGTTGCTTGTAGAAAAGGAAGAAACCCTTTTTTCTATGTAGTAGCAAATTATGCCAGCATTCAGTTAGAATTTCTTCTTTCTTTTCTTTTTTTTTTAATATTAAGAAATGAAAAGACTTGTGTAAGGGCTTAAAAACCTAGCAATTTTTTGTTTAATTTCCATTATGTTTCATAAAACAGGGAAATTGCAAACCAAAAGAATATTTAAATATGTGGTGGTGGGCAAGGGAGAAGGCTATTTGTTTGGGATCCTTGATCAAATTAGTTGTAGTCTGTCATTTAATGAGTGGTAGCTGATGTTGATCCCAGCTGAAATACGTGGAGGAAATTCTACAGGAGCAAAACACAGTAATAATGTTTTTCCAGTTGGGCAGGTGTGTGTCTATACCTAAGACAGTTCGTATTGCTGAAACAGCAGCGTTTGTGTTGATCTTCATCTGTGTTAACGTCGTAGTAACACGAGTGTTTTTAGACCATAGCCACAGAATATTTAATGTGTTGTGCCTTCATGATGTAACAGAGCATTCTCCTGGTAGGCTAGTTGGGGGAACTAAAGGGTTAAATCTCTAATTATTGCTGTTTAACTGTTTGTTATCATAGTTGGTCAATGCCTGGCAGGTACCAGTATCATGTCACCTCAGTCAAATCAGCAGAGTGACTCCTAATGTTAGTAAGATCTAAGTTGCACGCAAAGCAAATCCAAATCCAAAACATTTTTAGATGGTTTTTGTTAAGGCATGGAAGATGATTTACACAAATAAATAGCATGCAAAAAAAAAAAAAAAAAAAAGTCCTTACAGAAAAAAGCAAGTTACTTATGCCACAGTGAAACATCTGTCTTAAAGTAACAAATTTAGCTAATCTGAAGGTGATTTGGTGATTTTATTTTTACAAAAAAAACCCCCAGAACCTTTTTGTTACTTTCTTTATTCTTTTGTATATAGCAGTTCACTTTTATTTTTTCCTCCACAGTACAAAAGGCTTAAAAATGGGTTAGGGGTGCATTGCTTATTGCAGTACTTATGTCAGTTTGTGAGGGGTGTTTGATGACTTTGACAGAATAAATATCTAACCAGTTATCCTTGTTACTGCTTTGCCAGTTCAACATTATTTAGTTATTCAGCTTTTGCAATAAATGTTCTGAATTTCTGATTGTGTTGTGTTAGTTCTTGGGCAGATTCCTAAGGGACTTTATTCCTGTTAATTTCTCTTTCTGTTATTGTTGGTTTGTTTCTTTGCTTCATTCTGAATTTCCAGTTATTTTTCTAAGCATATCATGGTCCATTAAGTTCATATCTATATGTGTAAGACTGGAGTATACAGCAAATGATAAATCCTGAGGGCTATATTCTGACATTCCTATGTAAGTAGGAGCTTATTCAAAATTAGTTATTTGACTTGGGTAAAGTTTTACTCACTCAGCATAAAGATGACAGAATCTAGCCCACACTTGTTAGGCCTACATAGGCATATGCATCCTTGCATGAATCTCTGTAAAAGTACAGGGGTAGCATATAGGAAATACAGCACTTACCACACTTTGGTCTTTCTTTTGAGAGTAGAATTAAGTCATATCAAAATACACTAAATATTTTCCTATAAGGAAAAAATTGAGTAGTTGCATAATATTTTTTGTTGCAGTACCTATTTTTGAACATGATGAGTTTTAAAGCAGAGATGCACTGAGTTCTATATTAAGACCAGAAATAGAACAATTATTTGAAAACCCAAATAGCACCAATCAGTTTAATCAGTTACAAATGCCTTTTTAAACAGAATATATTTGAAAATATTTCCATAATGGACAGAAAATAAAAGATGTGACTGTTGCTGCAAAAAGAGAACTATAGTCTGTTCCAACCTTCAATACTTTGTCCTACTATCAACCTGTGCAGGAGCTAAAACAAATTTGGTTTCAATTGCTAGCAGGTGAAAATTTTCTTACCTCATTTTCTCAAATTCTGTGTAATTTTAGAATCTTAAGATCTTACCCAGCTTTGAAATGGTTATTAAATTAAAAAGACAGGAGAAAAAGAAAGCTGAGAAAGAAAGAAGAAAAATAGAACAAGAGAGACAGAGTCAGAGACAGGAGGGAGGGAGACAAGGAAGGAAGGAAGGAAGGAAGGAAGGAAGGAAGGAAGGAAGGAAGNAAAAGATGTGACTGTTGCTGCAAAAAGAGAACTATAGTCTGTTCCAACCTTCAATACTTTGTCCTACTATCAACCTGTGCAGGAGCTAAAACAAATTTGGTTTCAATTGCTAGCAGGTGAAAATTTTCTTACCTCATTTTCTCAAATTCTGTGTAATTTTAGAATCTTAAGATCTTACCCAGCTTTGAAATGGTTATTAAATTAAAAAGACAGGAGAAAAAGAAAGCTGAGAAAGAAAGAAGAAAAATAGAACAAGAGAGACAGAGTCAGAGACAGGAGGGAGGGAGATAAGGAAGGAAGGAAGGAAGGAAGGAAGGAAGGAAGGAAGGAAGGAAGGAAGGAAGGAAGGAAGGAAATAGCTGCAGCACTGAGAACTGCATCTTTATGCCATTTAAGCTAAATTAATATTTCCCAGATGTTTCCACAGAATTTGAATTTGGCCCTAAACATGTATTTGGTAAGTGCCCATTCATTCACAACCATTTGGTTAGCTTATACTACTACCATTGTCTAAAACTCAGAAAAAAAAGAGGAAAAAAAAAAAAAGAAAGGAAAAACCCTTCAGTAATTCTGTGATATCTCAGATGAGGAGCTTTAAAAAAATTTAAAATCCCACTGCACACAACGAGATGACAGCTGAGTATTGGTGACTATTCAATTTTGCTATCTTTGAGGCTAAATATTACTTAAAATTATTCATAACCTGTCATGATACAGATGCCTCCCTGATGTCAGTTCTGCCTTTTTGCTTTCCTTCAGACTGAGTGTCCCTTTTTTATTTATTTCATAATGCACACACTTAAAGACTGCTAAAAAAGAAAGAAATATTTCTTTCATAGTCCTCTATTTTTGCTGTCACCAACCAAATCCCTTAGTCCAAATAGAAAATGGAAAGTATACATAGACATAGTTACTTAGTCCTACTTATTCCTATGCTATGCCAAATCTTACTCAAGACAGAGCAGTCAGAACCACTTAAAAAACAACAACAACAACAACAACAAAAAAAAGCCAACAGAAAGTTTACACTTGAACTGTGAAACATTTTCTAGTGGTTTAAGTAGTGATGCACTAGAACAGATTGCCTAGAGATGGGCTTAGTACTTTAAAGAATAGAAAGGAAAAATAGCTAACAACAATACATGTTTGGGGTTTTTTTTTTTTGTTGTTGTTTTTGTTTGGTTCTTTTTTTTTTTGTCAGAGGGAGCAGATGGATTAGATGCCTTCTTGAGATCCTTTACAGATGATGTGACTTGGAGAAAAAGTATGATGGTGGAATTACTGAGCCCCACAGCATGATGGGGTCATACGAAAGAAAAATTTTGTACTGTATTTTCTTAGAGAATAGGTTAAGAAATTACCTAGTCAATGCCCCTTATTGGAGTTCACTTGGAACTCTGTGGAACACTGCTTGAAGGCTAAAAAAGAAATAAATGGAACAGAATTAGGAGTATGCAGTATACATCAATTTTAACAAATAGATATAAAGAAAAAGATTTTCACATTCCTCGCTTAATGTGGTTATTACCTTAATGAGTTATTATTAAGATTTAAGATCAGAAGGAATCTTAAGGACTTTATCATGGAGTACATTAAAATAATGGAGAAACTTAGAAAACTTTGGATACATAAATGGCATAAATGCAGGAGATCTATATCGGTTTTAAGAGCAGGAGTGATGAAGACAAATGTAGCTGACATGAGAAAACAAAGAAATAAGGAAAAGAAGATTGCGATATTGATCAGAAGCTGAATCTTGGGATGTTTTAAGCAAGAGAGGTGTTAGTTGCTTTAATGAAAGAGAAGATATAGTGAAAATCATGGAATGTGGCAGTAGGGGATGTCAGGGGACCCACAGGTCACAAACTTAACATGCCAAAAGACATGGTGGTAGGGTCTAGCAGCCGTAGGCAGTACCTCAAAGTATATTACAAAAGTATGCTACTGGCATGAAAGCTTGGCAGTGGAGTCATATCCAGTTCAGACAGAAGGACAAGTTTTGATTTCCTATGACCACAAACTATTTACCTGATTCAGATTATAAAACCTTTTATGGCATGCATCCTTACCATAAGAATGAACAAATAAGCAGTGAGAGTTCTCTACAGAATATGTCCTCATGTGAGCCAGATCAGATTGTAAAAGCAACTCAGTACTCACAGCTCCATTTTTCCTATTTAATATACTTCTTTTGTGGAACTGTGTTCCAAAGTCTTGACTTTAATTAATTAACATGCTTGTAATCATGTCTGCTGTGATGAAAAACTTCAAAAAAAGGGGACCAGCTCTAGAGTACAGAAAGGCATTTTGATATACAGAGAACATGATACAACATAACCCAGAGGTGTGAATCAGCTCAGTATATCATGGATAGTTGAGCTGTAACTCAATTAACACTAGTTTTATTAAGTTGCACTGCTCACCACCTTAGTGGACATATCCATCAAATATAATTACCCCCTAATATAAAACCACCTCTGACTTTTCCTCTTGCTCCAAAAAAGAGCATTGGTAGATGCTTACTTGCAAAATTGTGAGATACCCTTTTTTCACACATTATTTGAGTTTCAGTTTGAGTTCTCTGAAATATAATACTTTATTTAGCATAGCTGCTTATGTCATAAAATGCTTTAATTTTATATATATATATATATGTATATATATATATATATATATATATATATATGTATACACACATAAATGGTGATAGTCCATTCTATACTTTGTTTTCAACCAGCTGAGTTGAAAATAAGATCGTAACATGGAGGGCCGGGTTCTGATCCTTCAGGCTTTATTGAACCTCTTACAAACAAAAATGTCAGGACCTGTACAATAATTAGTAACAGAAATGGAAAGTCTTTTAGTATACTGTGGTCAATAGAGCAGTATAGAATGCTTGAGAAGAGGTAAATGTGCCATTTCCCGGTTTTTAAATCACAATATAGTTTACTTATAAACTGAAATAAATGCCAATAAATGAAGAATTACAAGTTTGTGGAGGGGTTGGTTTTGGTTTTTTGTTGTTGTTTTGTTTTGTTTTGTTTTGGTTCTTTTTTACACTGATGCAGACACATCACTTTGCTGGACAGTAATAGAACTTATGTGCTGACATGTACCCACATCCTGCCAAATAATCTGTAGCTCTTTTGAGACATTGAATGCACTTAATTTCTTTAGAACACAGAAGTAAGCCTCCTCTTGTAGGAATAGCTCAGAATTTTGAAGAACTGGGTCTGCAATGAGAAGAATATCACAGACATGCATGTCATATCCTATGTTTTGAAACAAGAATGCTTTCTCTAACTGCAGCATCTCATGGTTTTTATTACAGATCTAAGTTTATACTGCTGCCTAACTGTACAATAGCAAAAAATGAGGATGTTTTTAGCTATCAGAAAGCATCTGAAATTCTCACTGTATATTATGAAAAGAAAGGACTTAAAGAAAGTAACGTCCCTCATTTTCAAAAATAAGTTGTTGTTTTTCTGTTTGGTTTTTTTTTTTTTTTGCCACAGCCATTCTTAAGTCCACCTGTTGTGCCTAGGTATTGCAACACATTCTAATATTGCATGGCATGTAAATAGATACCTTAATTACTCATAATGATATGATTATATACACACATATATATATATAGATTATATATATATACATAAATATTATCAGTCACATAATTACTCAGTATTATTTAATGGAATTTTGGGACTATGGATTTTGTTGTTTGATGTACTTTAAAATGTATGAAGCAGCATAATATTAAGACTATCCTCACCAATGCTTTTGATTATTTATTCATTAAATAAAGTGCTTTCTTTTGCTTGTTATAATCCTGTTTGTACAACCATGTGATAATGTTAAAATGGGTAAGTACTGTACGGGAATTATAACTGTTTCTTTTCTTGTCTAAATATATACCTATAACAATATTTATTAGTGAACTGAGTTTTAAGAATGTGTCTTTTTATGTGTTTACTATCTCTTTACACATAATCCATATTCAAAGGGAAGCTGAGATAAAACTTCTTCGTACAATTGAGAATGCCCCAATAGCTTTGAAATGACTTTTTGCCTTTACCCACAAATGATATTAGGATGAGATCTATACTTTAAACCAGACATAAAATTAATGCACAATACAGTAGTTAAGTTTTGTTGACTGTAGTTATCAGAAGTAAACGTACATTCTTAATTTCTCAGGTAAAGACATAGTAAGTCTTGGATCAGATAGGGAGAAACACTAACCCTAAGGATAATGTTTTTAACAGCTGATTTAACAGAAGAGTAGTCAGAAATCTGGTACACTAAATAGCTTTTTTTTTTTTTTTTTTCATGTTTCATAGCTTTCACCTTTGTATTGTAGAAAGGATCAACAAAACTGGGAACTGGTTTTGGTAAAACCTTAGATATGCCAAATTCAATGGGAATTTTCTAGATTACTTTTAAAAGCCAGTAGCCAGTATTTTGCTGGCATTTAAACCAATTATTGTTCAAAGGAACCTCTTATTTTTCAAAAGAACCTCTTATTGTTCAAAGGAAACTCATCTTCTGCTGTCATTTCACTCACTGCAGAATTCCATAGGACCCTTCCNCAGGAAGGGAATTGCAAGTGGGATCTGTGTGTGGTTCTGCAGTTAAGTACACATTTTTGACATCTTGTCATATGGGTGCTAATAGAGATGAAGGCTGTTGACCTCATTGCTCTCACCGTGGAGAGCAGGAGAGAGAGTAGCAGAAAGACAGGAAAGAAATGGGATAGGAGAAGGCTGTATTCATTAGGGAAGCAGTAAATTGTTGCAGTTGTTGCAACAATGAAGAAAGTAATTTTGAGCCTTCATATCTCTCTAGCACCATAGAAAATGACCCTCCTATGTACATAGGTCTGTGTGCACACAG
>VZRH01004966.1:364250-382887 GCA_013397555.1 Urocynchramus pylzowi | reverse complement strand
CACCTGTACTGTGTTACGAAAACAAAATTTATGAGAGTCTACTCATTCAGCCAGAACTACCTACTTGCTGAGTCAACAACACACTGCTTCCTTCCTTCTTTAGGAGCAACACTGAATGAAACTGTGAGCAGTTGTGCCTTATGTTGAGTCAAAATTCATTCTTAAAACAATTGGAAAAATATCTGGAACCTCTAGATGTATGGTTTTGAGGGAAATGAAATATTGGGTAGGTCTCTGGCTCCTTAGATTTAGGTGCATAGTTGAGCAACCCTTTAAAATATTAATCTCAAGCTCCTTAACAGGTAGACAGCTAGTTTTGAAGAGTTCCAGAAAGAATCCTTTTATTCCCACATTAGATCTCTGCTTTATGGAGAACCATAGTGCAGAACCTGTTCCAAACTTTGCAGCTGACAGCTGCAAAGTCTCTGGATACTCTACCATGTCAAATTACGCATCACTAATATTGAAAGCCTGAAAACCTATAAGCAGAAGAACAGTGAAAAAGAGATATTGAAGCTCAACTGATTCAAGCACCCTATGGTTCAAAAAGAAAGCAAACAAACGTTGTGGAAGAATGAGTGAAAGATGTATTTAAGATTTTTAGATTCTTATTTTCTTTATGAAATATGTAGCTCCAGGGAAGAATATTGCTAATATTGCATTTTCTTTGGATGCCTTACTGTGTTTGGTTCAATTACCATGCTAAAGGCTAAACTCAATAATTTTACAAGCAATAATTCTACAAAATATGCATTCAATCAATATATGGTTATTGTATGAAAAGTAGTAAGAGATTGAGTTTTTCTGCATTTCTAGAATATCAAATGCATAATTATTATTTATGATAAGCTTGCAGTCACAGACTCTGTAATTCCTTAGTCTTGAACAATTGCATAATTACTAATTCAACTACATTAGCATTGGGAGTAGACATTGATGATTTCAAAAGGGATACTACTGATTTAATGAGGTCTCTGTCTGTACATTTCCAAAATTATACAAATTCTGTTTAACAGCCATCCACTGAAGCTTTTGGGTATTTGAACCAGTAAGTCAACCAACTGCCAACCAAAAGAATCATTAAAAATGAAAACAAACAGAAATGAGAATGAAATGACATTTTTCACAACATGAAGCTACCAAAACCTTGTTTCCTGACTAGTTTCCAACAGTCTGTCTAGCTTTACTGGAGAGTAGTTGCTGCTGAATCTACTGAATACCTAAAGCTGTCATTTGTGACAGTGTTTTTTTTATTTTGAATGTTTGTAGCATTGTGATTATGCTAGGATAAATATGACAATAAACCATGGACACAGGAGGGTTATTCTGAATTCATTGTCCTTCTCTTGCATTCACCACCTCCTTTTTTCTTGTGTGATAGACAGCAAATGATCAGATCCTGAGATTGTGGAGCTGGTATTTTGCCAAAAGTAAACAGTTGTCAGGTCTGTCTAGAAAGGAATTTGTAAAATTTTGTAATACTTGCATTTTTTTTCTTGAAGGTATCTTTATTCTACAAAGGTCCCTGCATTAAAAGCTGCCTTTGATTTCAGTGGGAGACAGATTAGCTCAAGCAGCAGTTTTCATGTTGGCGGTCATTACACCAAATAAGGATGAAAGGATATGTCAGTCAGAGACACCGCAAAATCCTTAAACTCGTAGGCCCCCGAGTAATCCCGCTGTGCAACCGACAATTACTGTACATAGAGGAGGAAAGGGGAAGAAAGACTTTAATGTAAAAAGATTTAGACTGCCTAAGTTATAGCATGGTAGTTGCAGACCTATCACACAGTACCCAACTGTACATCAGCACTTCCTCTTCCCATGGTGGACATCCATCAGTTTTAATGGATTTTCTGGTACTTATAATGTAGGATCTGCACATGTCAATAAATTTCTCACACATCTCCATCCAACAAGCTGTTCATGAAATTAGGCAGATGTTGGCTTTGTCAACATATTTACTGGATAAAATAAATTGAATTATTATTCTCAAAACAGGACACCTGAGCCTGAATGACAGGTGAATCATCTTCATCTCGTCCTAAGAAGTGGAGAATGGTGAGAGCTAAATCATGACATTTGCCTTCCAGCCAAAAGACCTTCTAAAGATCAGGCTGAGGGCTATGAACCGAGTTAGTGACCTCAGATTGCTGAGCCCTGTCTAGAACAGGCAGAGGTAATATGGGACGCAAGCACTACTTACAACTTTCTTTAGCATTCCAAAGAGGAGTTAGGCTGTATTAACCTCCAAATGGTAAGCCTACAACAGGCTATTTTGCTACATGAGTTCCTATTGGGGAGGGCTGAGTGTAGGTGACACTGTCAGATTGTGGACCACATTTCCTGACTTCTCTTAGCCCATCCTCAAACAGCAACACAGCTGTGCTGAGAGACCTCTCAGCACCTTCACAGCTACTTCTGGGGACAACTGACCTCTACAGACATCCACAGAGATCCCTATAAGGAAAAAGCTGGGATGAACATCAGAGTGCAGACCAATATCGTTCCTCTAAGCCAGAGCATTCTGCTTCCATGAGGTGAGTATATAATGCCTCTAGAGAATGAAAAAATGAAAATTAGTGGAAGGTTCACCAGAGAGACTTTATCAGATAGGAAATGTATTTCTTTACCAGCTTTAATTACTGCTGCTTAAATTCTGTGTGAAATAAGGGTTTTTTCCTTCTTGTACAATCTGCCCTCTTTTTCCCACTTTTATTCCAGTAGCATTTCAGCCTTCTGGCTGCAAGGAACAGATGTCAATGTTCTTGTGTAGTCTTTCCCTGTTCCTACCTATCTTTGCTCTACTGCAAAATCTCCCAGGATGCCCAGGATAAGCGACACATTTTAGAAAATCATAAGCCTTTTAATCCTACAGGACCTCTATTTCTTTAGATTCAGACTGCTGAATCTTTTTAATTTTAATGGAAAGACCACTCCTTTTCCTCCTTTAGACCCTCATGTAAATCAGATTGTCCATGAATTCAGTTTGTACAACAAAGTATGTCCCAAAGATGATGTTGACTTGCTTCAAGACTTGCTGTGAATTTGTGGACAGTACCCCACATTTTGAGGGAAAATCCTACTTTACAAGGGTGTTAAAGGGTGTACACTTGTAGGTAATTATGTACAGCAGCTACTTTCACAAAATGTGAGGGTTTTAGAAAGAAGACAGATGATTAGGGTAGGATAGGATAGGATAGGATAGGGTAGGATAGGATAGGATAGGATAGGATAGGATGAGCTTGACTGTCTAGAGAAAGGAAGAAAAGGGAAAGGGAAAATAAAGATATAATAATTAATGTTTGTGCTTCCTGTAGCCAAGATCAGGATGGATAGTCTCTCTATGATGTCTGAGAGTATGATGCAACAGTTGGAATGTTGTTCTGGATCATGGAAATTTTTATGCAAAAAAGTGAGGAAGAGTAGGGAAGTAACTCCAAAGAAGAAGGAATATGTAGTCCAAGTTTTAGGCTGCCAGACCCATGTACAAGTGGTTTGCTGCATATATGCTGTAAGTGAAGCTTTTCCCCAGATCTCATGAATTCCACTGGAGTTTGAGGAGTTTATTTGGAGTTTAAATATGACAATGCTCCAACACAAAAACAATCAAGCAGGATGAAAGATGACCTGATACACTTAGATCATCACTTTTTCAAGCTCTGAGAACTGTAACTTGCCTCTCCACCCTTGTCCAGAAGCAGCAACTCCTCATTTCCTCATTCAAACTTTGCCCTGTCTGGTTGTAGATTCTCACACAAATTCCTGTCTAACTGATCCTATAACCATCATGTTCCTAGACTAAACTCTGAATTTTCATTAAAGCCTGTCATCTGTATACAGTCTTCTTCTAACCTGTGCCTCTTTTCTATCAGTCAGCATCCCCCCAAGCCTATGTCATCTTTGCTAAGGTTTTTAAAGTATCACTATGATTCAGATAACAAGACAGGTGTGCATGGTTGTAGACTGAGAACAGAATGTGGGTGTCTTTTAAAGACTTTATTTTGGACAGTCTTAACTGGTACCCACAGTCCTGGAAAGACTGAAACAATGAATATGTAGCCAGTGAGAGCATATTATCAACAAATCTAGAAGTGGGATGTTATTTGTAATATGTTTTAAGAGGGCTGTATTGTAGATGTTGATGTTTTCTAAATCTCAGTGTGTAGCTGAAGATGTCTTCTGACTACAGACATTTATTTTTGTGCATGTGTGCATGGGAATGTGGGGAAGGAGCAGTTATTACAACTCTGATGAGTACTATGAGTTCTGTAATCCTTTTAGTCAGATGAGCTACACCTATTGTAACGGCTATTTTGAAAGAAAAATAAGATAAAGTAGTTTTTTGTTTTTGTTTTTTTTTTTATTCATAGGGTTAATAATTTTCCTATATGGTTACTGATCTCTGATAATTTATTTCACAATGAGAAATTCCAAGTCATAAAAAAACCCCAAGTAATTAAACCAGCAAATAAACAAATAACATATAATGAAAAGAACATATATTTATTCCTGTACTGAATAATTTCAGTTGAATATTTTTAAATGCCCATTTTAAAAATTTTGTTTGTTATATTGACGAGTTTTATTCTCAATTCAGAATGCAATTGAGGGTGTACATAAACACATAATTTAGTTCCATGAATTCAGAGGTACTGAAAGCCTGATCTGAAATCTATTGAAGTTAATTAGGCCTATCTTCACTTAGAAATTAAAATAATTTTGTAAACTAAGTCATTACTTTGAGTATTTAAAAACAAAATTTGAAACTAGTGTTATTAATTAAAGTGAGGCTTTGAAATCAGTTCAAAGCATTTAACTCCAACTGCAATTAATGCAGAAACTTAAAACAGTTTCTCATCAACTTAAGTGTGAGACAATGCCTATGAGCTGGTTTTCATAGCAGAATCCTTCTCTGTCATTTACTGATTATTTTTGCTATATTGTCCTTCAGAAGTGAAGAAAATACATATTTCTCATGGTATTTTCTTCAAATATCATAACATGTAGAAAAGAAAAAATCTATCAAACAAAAAGAAACAAATAACAGAAGGAAGAAAAAAACTCAAACCATGGGGTCATCTCAAGTGTGTTACTGGGATGTGTTTTTCTAATTCCTTCATGAGTAGTCCTATGGGTTGCTGTAGTCCTAAGGGTTGCTGTTGATACTTAATTATTTTTGTTCTTTTGTTTGCTATGGATGCTATACTTTGCTCAGGTGCACAGGATCATGGACATCAGAAGTGCCTCTGAACTGTCAAGATCAGATTTGCATTCTGCTGGCGTAGGGGAACCAGATCCAGCAATGTTAGTATCCCTTGCCTGCACTCCATAGGAAAACAGAGTAGGAAGGAGCACTCTTTGCTGGCTTAAGAACTGGCTGGATGGCCAGGTCCAGAGAGTGGTGGTGAATGGTCCTGCACTCATTTGGTGCCTGGTCACTAGTGGTATTCCTCAGGGCTCAGTGCTGGAATCAGTCCTGTCTTACTGTCTTTACAGATGATCTGGGTGATAAAGGGATCAAATACACCCTCAGTAAATAAAAAGGAAACACTAATTTGTGTGTGACTGTCAATCTGCTGGAAGGTAGGAAGGCTCTGCAGAGGAATCTGGAAAGGCTGAATCAAGGGGCTGAGACCAAAAATATGAGGTTCAATGAGACCAAATTGAGGACCAAGTGTAGGACCAAGTGTGTCCTACAGTTAGGACACAACAACCCCCTGCAGCACTACAGGCTGGGGCGCAGTGGCTGGAAAGCTGCCCAGCAGAAAAGGACCTCAGGGTGCTGAACATGAGCCATCAGTGTGCTCAGGTGGCCAAGAAGGCCAATAGCATCCTGGCCTGTATCAGAAATAGTGTGGCCAGAAGAAACAGAGTAGTGATTATCTACCTGCACGCACCACTGGCGAGGCTATACCTTGAATGCTGCATCCAGCTTTGGGCCCTTTAATTCAGGAGGGACATTGGGGTGTGTCCAGAGAAGGGCAAAGAAGATGGTGAAGGGTCTGGAGCACAAGTCCTGTGAGGACCAGCTGAAAGAGCTGGGATTGTTTAGTGGGGAGAAAAGGAGGTCTTCAGGGAAAACGTTATTGCTCTCTGCAAGGTTGTAGCCAGGTGGGGGTTCACTCTCTTCTGTCAGGCAACAGCAACAGGAACAAAGGACATATCCTCAAGGTGTGCCAGGGGAGGTTTAGGTTGAACATTTGGAGAAATTTCTTCACAGAAAGGATGATTAAACATTGAAATAGGCTGCCCAGGGAGGTGGTGGAGTCACCATCCCTGGAGGTATTTAAGGAAAGACTTAGTGCCATGATCTAGTTGACATGATGTTCAGGCAAAAGTTGGACTCAATGATCTTAGGTCTTTTCCAGACTAATTGATTCTGTGATCCCATAAAAACGAAACACAGAGACCAGCAGAGACAAAAATGACCTTTTACCTGGAGACTTCTGTCCTTAATAACAGATTAACAAGACCATGCAAGCTTCTGCTAATAAGTTTAGATTCAACTGACTCCCTTCAACCTGAAATGTGATGTAATTGGTTCTACCTGGCTGAACAATTTTTATCACTTGAAGTTGTATTTGTGTGTCCTTGAAGTGTTTCATTTGTCTGTCCTGGTTACATGTTAGTTCTTTTAAGTCCAGCGCACACCAGCTGCTGCAGGCTGCCAGTGTCTTCTATCCTAGATGCTTGACCAGCCCAGTGCAGCCTTTTTATAATGATCATGGCTACAGTCCCTGGAACACAACTGTGCTCTGAAACTTTTTTATTGAAAATTTTATCCTGCCATCTGATGCACAATATGGTCCACAGATGGTGCAGATGACATTTGTCTAGGAGTCATGTATGTCGTCACTAGCCCATGTCTTCAAACCATTCAGCAAATTGGATAACAGAGCTGCTTTATAGACTTTTAATGTGACCTACCAATTAATGTTGAGCTGCTGTTTGACCTCAGAGTAGCCTGCATCCACAGCCTTATGGTGCAGTACAAAAAGCAGTATTTTTTCTTGAAATTTTTAGAATAAAAACAGAATTGTAGAAGAATGAGGGGGAGAACATATTACTGTTTTTTCTGATGTTTTTTTTTTTTTTTTTAAGTCTGCTTTCCATTGTTCTAAACTGGAAACATTCCAGTTGCTGACATCACACATCTGTTAAGAGTCAATACTTAGCAGTTTATAGTTCACTTGTGTTTCTTATTTATTGCTGTAAATGGCTAAGTGCCTCATGGAAAGGCTAGACTTTGATCACAGCAGGCACCAGGGAGTTAAATGTCTTATGAATCTGAGTGTACAGATAAATAAGTAGTCTGATGCTCACAGGACATCTGCTGATATATAACAAATACTATATGTGACTAAGGTTATAGAGTTTGTCTCTCACATTCCTATTGTTCAGTGCAATTAAAAAAAAACAAGCAGAATTTTAAAATAAAATTAAACAAAACAAAACAAAACAAAATCACCACATCTGCTAACTGATCAGATTTTCCCTCTTTTCTTTGTCTATGGAGAAAACTTAGAATGTAAGGGGAATTTTCATCTCAACAGCCGCTTTTCTTTTTTGTTCCACAGAATCACAGAAGGAGTTGTATTACTCCACTGAGGAAATGATTCAATTTTTTTGGTTTTTTTTAAATTTAAAAACATGTGAAAGAGTAAAAGAGAGTTCAAATTATGTTGTACTAATGCATTACTGCTATGGAGGGTACATTTTCTCTCCAGATCTACTGTAAACTACACAGTACCAGGCTTTTAACTTTCTCATATGGGAAATTTCTTCTGAGTAGCTGTGTTGTCTTCTTCTGGACTATATATCTCCCTCTTCTTATTTTTTTTTTTCCTCAGTTTATAATCTATTTGTGGATAATCAGAGCTGATTGCTGTTTTAGATGATGGCACTATTAAATCACATACTTCTTACATTGTACTTTTCCTTTTGCAATATTTTCTATTTTAATATTCCTTTCTTTAAAAAAATAAAATTCTAAATTACAAACTGAACATATGTTTCCAGTGAGCTTCCCAGGTGTTTAGCCTCAGTGACTACAGTTAATTTGAACCCAGAAACATAGATGAATAATTCAACTGAAATTATTCCTTTTGATGTGTTTTGCCTATAAAACACCTTATCTTTTATTCAATGGATTTCATCCTCATTTGTCTGTATTTGTTACCTCGCAGTGAAGTTCTTGTTTTTTGTTTTCTTCTCAGAGAATGTAGGCATGCAATTCAATGTATTTTATTAAATTGACTTAGCGAGTATATGGGGTCAATTAAGTTTCTAATGTTTTTCATACTTGGTTAGTTACTTTGAAAGGTAATATGTTGCTTCCAGTTCTTTCCTTGGATATGACTGTGCAATAGTCTTAACAGTCTGTATGTGTCTCTCAGATGTTGACATTAGGTTGTTTACTTTCCTGTCCAGACTGGTAAATCATGCTAGGGCTAATAATGCCCAGTGTAAGCCTATTTCCAGTCTAACAATGGATCTTTTTTCCTCACTTTTGAGGTTTTACCTCCTAAAGAACACATTATCCACATCATTCCTCTTCGTAATCATGACTCCTTAAAGGCTACATAGAAAGTTCACAGTATGGTGCCTTGAAACCCCCAAGGAAATATAAGTACTGGTGGGGAGGGGGGAGCTTGGATAGAAACATTTTAGTCATTTTCTGTTCTCTGGAAAACTTAATGTGAGTTTTCAGAAAAAAAAGAAGAAACAAGATACTTCCTAAAAAGTAAGTTAAATCGTTAGCTATTTACTACAGCAGAAACCACATCAGGCTCTTTCTCCTTCTGTGACTGCACAAACAACATTGCAAACTATCCTATGCATTCTTCTCTCCATTAAATATTGCTATTATACAGTGGTGAGTCTGTTTCTCAGAAGTAATTAATTAAAGTGTTTGTAAACATTTCCCTTTCCCTTTCTTTTCTATACATTCTCCAAGGACCAAAATCAGCAGTGAGTGAAAGGACTTCCAAATACAAATATTTCAAATTAATTTAAACTCTTCCTCTAAGTATGCAACAAGTCTGTTTTTTCTCCCTAGTGATTTATTAATTTTAAATATTTCTGTATATAGTTGTTTCCTTCTAATTTTAAAATATCCTCAGAGGCTGTGCCAGAAATTTACAGCACAAATAGAATGTGTTAGAGAGGAACTGTACTGCTAACTGTAAAAGATCACAGGTCATCTACATACATTTAACAAATAAATTTCAGATGCTCTGTATGTGTCAAGAAAAAGCCAGAGCTTAATCACTTAATGGCATGTCTATGCAGACATAAGCAAAGGTCTAGCTGATCTTACTTTAGGGTATTATGACTGACTCTCTCAGCCAAAATTATTTAAATGCTATTTTCTAAGCTTTCCTTTCAGAGCAAGGATTAAGTTTTTAAAGCTAAAACACAGCATAGCTCTTCAAAAGTCAGTCACTGTAATACTAACTCAGCTATGTCACAAATTACTGTTACTTTGTTTCTATTTAACTTGTCAATATTACCTCAAACAATATAGATGCATTGTGTCTATTTTTCAAATAATACAACCTCAGATCTCAAGTTCAATAGTTTATTTTTGCTCCAGAAACCAAGAAAAATAGCACCCTTAGAAAATGAAACCCTTGTTTCATAAGACAGGGAGATACTGAAACCTAATCCTTCACAGATTTGCATCTGTTTTTCTCTAAGCCATCTTCCTATATCCCATGTGACAGACCTACAGAACAAAAGACAGCACAACTGGAACTAAACCTATGATGGTTGACTATGGAATAGACTTAATGTATCAGCCAGTTTTACATTAAGTTAAGAGAGGTTCCTTGCTTTGGAGAGGGGAGGAGCACCTTCAATTCAAATAAGCTGACATTATGTTTACTTATAATTGACTGTTTATTATATTTTCTAGGTCTCAACAGACTTTCTAAGTGGATTAGAGATGGACTTTTTTTTTCCAAACATATTTTTGACATCAAGATTTTCAGAGAATGCTGATCCTATATACATTTAAACAACCTTCAAGGCTTAGGCAATTCAAATGAGGAAAATTTAAAATGTCTCATTGAGCCACTTTGCCAATTCTTTCATTGCAAGAAGATGATAAAAATCCTGATTCATTTGATTTTCATTTTTAAGGCAGTTTTTAAAAGTATGATGACAGTTTACTGTCATTGCATAATATTTCTAGAGGTTTAGTGATTTAATTTGTGTCTTATTGGGTAAGAGTGCTGCATTTTTATATTTATTGACAATTTGGGTAATGTAATTATACTGGGGGTGGTGATGGTGGGTTTTTTCCCTCTCTGTTTGCAGATTCAGTATCTGAAGGTTTCTGTAGGGCTTTTGCAGAAGTAGTTTTGTAGGGCAGGAGGGTTGCCACAGTAGTCTTTTCCGCGTGGTTGGGTTTTGGTTTATTAGGGTGTTTTGTTTGTTTTCTATAAATACTGGATTCATTTTTTAACACTTTCATCCCGGAAAAGTCTTTTTCCCTGATTTTAATCTGCTCTTTCAGAAAGGAGCAGAGTCACATGAACAAAAATTATATAAATAAAAAGTTAAACACCAGTTTGTTTTTGCTATGATGCAAGTCCATTATTTTTTTTTTATGATTTTTTGAGAAAAAGATCCCAGAAAGTTGCATTACTAGTAGAAATATGAGGGACAGTTTTATTAGGGTAACTCTTATTTACACTGACTGCCAAAAAATGCATAATGCCTGTAGATTTTTATGTAAAAAGGTTGCAGTTTAGTAAATGCTGCTGCTGAAATTAACTGTTCCCAGATCTAAGAACAGCATGAAAATTTTATTTCCTGTAGGTCGTGTTACAGTGGTCAGTAAATGATGATACCTTTACCTCTAATGACTGTTGCAAGAAGAATTAAAGGGGTTTTGTTGGGCCAGTTCTGACGGCTGGTGCATCCCTGAAAATATCCCCTTAAATCATTCCAGAAAACCCAATCACCGCTGAATGATAAAGGTGCATGATGAAGGGTTCTCTTTCACCAGAGTGTTTCATCCTTTGTTCTGCCTTTTCCTCTTCATCAGGAACAGAGTTAAAATTAAAGTATGTGTTCTGTCTTACATTGTTGAAAGGCCCTAGAAGAGTGCCTGGTTTAACAATTTGGATGTTTTTCTCTCTTTTCTGTTCATCTTGTGTACACACACAAACCAACATGAGACATCCAAGCATGAAATGATCTACAGCTCTGAACTGTAACATTTAATTCACTACCTTGGGTGGGAGTGAGACCTTACTTCCAGATGAACAAGCAGTGTGTTCATTTTACATTCTGCAGTATGTCATAAAATGTTGCAACAGTCCTAGAAGCCAAGATATGAGCTGCACAGTTTGTTGTTCACATGCAGTATACAGGTACTAGGTTTGATTCTTTTGTGAGTGGATTAGAACAAGGATTAACTCTTGATCAATTCAAACATATACTCCTGATTTTCAGTACAGCAAAAAACAAACAGAAACACCAGGGAAAAAAATACTAGGAATGCTAATTTCTGTTCTGTTCTGTTAAGAACCATACAAATGCTGAGGCTCCAGAGGGTTAGTAGACTACTCCAATCCTATGGGCTATCTTCAGTCACAACTCCTATCTAAAAATTACTCTTTTGGGAAAGGAGAAGAAAGTAGAGCTGTTTGATAGTAAAGTCAAAGTGCTCAGATATTTAGGGAGGCCTGCTCAGGCCTCAGTCAGGTCAACTCCCTGTTTGTCTGTTATGACCATCTTCTACAGAGGGCACTGTGAGAGCAGAAAAGTGTGAGCTGCAATGGAAAGACATTTTTGTCTCCTTCACAGGGATATAAATCCAGCTCCACGCTTTTGTTCCATGTTGCAGAGAAAGAAGCATTCTCATTTTGATAAGTGACAACAGAACTGCATAAGCACATTTTTATATGATATCTATATCTGATAAAGATTACCCACTGTCATGTCTCGTCATTAAATTTTCTTCAGTATCTCTAATTTATCCTTAATATTACATATAGCTCAGTTGCCTTAGGTTTGGGAATATATTTTTCCCAGTGAGCTAGGGTGGGTTAAAAACCCTACTTGTGACCTAAACTAACACTCACAGCAGGAAATATTTGGGATAGAATAACAGTCTCAGTGGGACACATGGTCTGGAGTGCAAGCAGCAGTGCTGAATCACACTGAAGGAACTTAACAAAACTGCAGGGAGAAGCAGGAAATCAGAACATTTTTCCCCCTTCTGAGATTCCTTGCAAAAATTCTGTAACAGAACGTTATGACCTAGCAGGGCAGAACAGGGAGTTTACAACAGCTCTTTTTCAAACAGGAAGTACTTTAATTTCATAAGTGGCAGCACTATGGTTTTCATTGTTGAGGATGAAAGCAGTGTCAGCATTTCTACATTGCAGTAACTTTGACCATAACTTTGTTAGGAAAAAAAAAAAAAGCTCTAAGACTGCTTGCAATGGCAATCATGCAGAGAGACTCTGCAGGAAAACTTCTGGACTTACTCCAGTCATTACACTTTTGGAAAGAGCTTCACACAAAGGTATTTTGTGCATGAATAGTCTAGAGGAATAGGTTTCTGGACCAACTGGTGTGTAGCTAATTTTAAAAAGTCAGTTTACCATAACAATTATTTTATGGGCTGTAAAGCAGATCTCATTAAAGTAGGAAGAGAATAATAAATTAAAGGAGAACCAAACATTAATATGTCTAATGCTGCCTCTACTTAATAGGAACATTACAAATGGTAATGAGAACACTGTTCATCTTTGTGGGGGTTGGTGGTAAATATGGTAAAAATAGACAAGTGTTATATTCTCAAGTACAATTTTCTGATGTCATTTCTTCTGTCCTTTTTTTAAGCATGCTATGTAGCACTTTTTGTGTACTCAGACACCCTTGCATTACTATTCTGATTATTTTTTTAGGTAATTTTCTAATTATTATTACTTTTACCTTTTTAAAAAAGCCTATGTTTAAGTTAGCTATAGTTTTGCCTCTGCTGGATTTCAGACCATTTCATTATTACATTATCCTTTTTCTCATCTATCTTGTATTGGTTTTGGTTTTTTTTCCTTTTCCTGTAAGTCTCAAAACACCTGGTCTCATCTACTTGCATATAACACATACTCGTGCATGTGTATTGGTACACTCCCACACTGCTTAAGCCAATTGGATAAAAAGGCAATAAACCCCAAAAATTACATATAGGAGCTTTTTTTCCGTGAACCTGAATACGCACATCTCTCCAGTGAGGCTCATAAAGTGGATCCAGTGTCTATATATATTGTAATAATAGGAAAAAATTTAGGGTTCACTCTAATACAATGTAAATTGCTGTATGAAAGACTGAAGATCATGTGTATCTGTTTCCATGTAGCAAATAACTGAATAATTAGGCATTATTTTTACATCCTTATTTCCCTATGTAATGTATTTCTGTGGATTTTTCTATATTCACAATGCTGATTATTTAAAATACTAAAAGTTTACCTGTTTTGCCCTTTGGTTTAATTTGCTAAATTAATTCAATTCATTCACTTTTACTTTAAAAAAATGTTAATTTTATATATCATTGTATATAAAAACCAAAGATCTTTTTGTGGTGCTTTGTTATTCAACTTTTGTTCTTCCAACTTCCACAGTAAGTATCAAAGAATGACAATAGTAGTCAGCAGGAGTTTTCCTATTGACTTCAATGAAATCATACTTAGATCTGAGCTGAGTATGTTTAAAAATCTCAACAACTACTGAGAAATTCTGAGAAACAACACAGGGATGCCTAAAATTCAACGTTTGCCATCCAAAAGGGAGAAAACTCTCCTGGACTCTTTTTTTAGTAATGGGAATAATAGCTATTTCTTTCGTACTGCTTTTATCAGTCAGTCTTGGATCTTGCTGCAAAGAAGATTGATATCATACTTCCCACTTTATGGAGAGAGAGATGGAAGTATAGTGAGGGGAGTGTCTTGTTCACCTCAGCATTTGCGCAGGTATTCAGTGCTGATTGAAGGCCCAAGGTGATTTAGGGGAGCTGCGCTTAAACAAAATAAAAACACTGTTTGGGGAAATATTCACATGAAACATACTTAAAACATGGAAATGGTATCATGGATTTGTGTAAGTGAAGTGGGTTCTGCAATGATACTAGAACCACTTCCAGTGCTATGCCTCGGAGCTCAGGCTCCGTAGCAAAGGCTGCTGCAGGACCAAACAGCAGAGACTGAAGTGAACACCTCTGACTCTTCACAGACTGGTGATAAAAAACAAAAGTGCTTAATAAGTCTTAGAGTTTGTCTAGTTTTCAAGTGGGCTCATATGCTTTACATGTACTCTGAGTTTGCTCGTGCTTAAGTCAAAAAGTTCAAAAGCAAAAAATACACTGTTTAAGTTCAAATGAAACAGCATCATAGTTTTCATGGTTAGGTTGAGTGTAGTGCCAAATTACTCCCTTGCACTGACTCTGAACGCATGAAATAAAGACTAGACATGAGTTCCAAGCACTCACATTTACATTTTTGTTTATCTGTGGTCTGCAGACATACTGTTGAAGCTTTCATTATTGCCAGCGTAATCCTAGAAAGAAATTCAGCTTGAGGCTTAATTCAATTGCCTAATCATAGACCTTGAGCATTAATTTGAGACCTACAGAGATAATCAATAAGGTTTCATAGGTTTGCATATATGAGACAAGGCTTACAGGAATCTCACTTCACCCTGAAATATCAGACAGATGTCAGCCAAAGTATTCTTACGACTCAAGTGGCAGGGGATAGAAAGACATGGGTAGCTGAACTGAGCAGATTATTGATCACAATATGAGTTTATAATTTCAATATATAGACATATAGATACCCTCTTTAAAATTTCTGAATTAAAAATGGAATTTTATTTTCCATAGTGGATACTTTGTATGAGTTTGCAGAAACTGGATTGACAGACAAGCTCAAGATGTATTCCATAGTTATTTTTTTGTACTTTAAGGAAGAAAATCAAGAATAAATCCACACTTCTAATCTAACCAGTTCACCTGAAAAGAATGTAAACCAGAACTCACTACATAGCAATGGAGTCAATGCAGCTCAGTTCGTTTCAAAAGGCCATGCTACATGCCCTATGCAATCTGCTTTGACTTCCAATGCATTTTCCAGAGAGTAAGATACTCCTGTAAATACTATTTTTCATCCCTGTGGGGATATCTCATGTAACCAAGAGTATTTCAAACAACAGCACTTGTCTTCTGTGTTTAGGCAACTGAATTAAGTGCTTAATCTGTGAAGGAAAATAATATTGAAGTCTGAGTTTCTTGAGAAAAGATGTTAGAAATAGCAGAAAATAAAAGTTAGCATGTAAGAATAAGCATAAACTTATCTAAACCTTTGTTAGGAAGTGATATTAAAACTTTTAAAAACAAATAATGCACAGAGGGTGAAGATATTAACTAGGAAAAATATGTCTGACCAAAGGACAAAGTAAAAACTTCAAGATGTCAATTGCTTCCTGATCAGTAAACATATTTATGGCTTGTAACATATACTGCAACATATATATGCGGCAATATTTTAAAGAAAATAAAGATAAAAATATCCATAAATGAGCCCTTAGAATAAGAAGAATGCTTTGATGTATAATTATTTTAATCTCTTTGTATTTTGATACCATAGATACTCAAGTCTGAGTAAACATCTTCGATCCTAATTTATTTGTTGAGGCAGAGGAATAGACACTTTAACAGAGTCAGTCTTTTAGACATCTGTATTAAGATTAGATGAATCTTGCTTTAGAACTGTTTCTCTCCACTGGGTAAGCTGACAACTTTCTTTTTCTAACTTTCATGAGAAAAAGCAGATCTCAGACAATGCTGTCATTCGGTATCCTTCATCTAGTAGAGCTGTTATTTGTACAGTCCTGTAAAAATTCTCCCTGTTTTATCTATTTTGTATGTAGGAGAGAATCACTGAAAAACTTGACCCTGTAAGTTTAAATTGGCATGAGCATCCCTGAGCATTTCAGACACATATCTTTATCCTCTTAGATGGGGCTGCATCAATAAACAAGTATATAAGAATCTGAATGATTTTCAGTTGAATGAACATCAAACTGAGCAAAGTATAAATAATAATAATAGAAAAATGAGGATGTTCATTATGGCTTCTAGTAAAGAAAAGCTGCTGACTGGCGAAGTCAACTTTAGGAAAAGTGAGGTCTACTTCATATACTTGCAAATTTTTCTCTGTTATCACCTTTGACTATTGTAAAAAAAAGCATTGTAATTACTTAATAAAAACAGACACAACATTTCTCTCCAACAAAACATGTGTTTGGCACTGTTCAGAAAAGCAGAGGCCACAGGAAGTTGCATTTGTATCTTCATTGGGGCATCTGGACACTACAGTGATAAAATACTAAGCCTGTTTAACCAATAGATTGTGAGGAGGAATGTAAATTGGTGTTTTAGTGTCAGCTCACAGGGGTCAAAAAGGGGAGGACTGGATGCTGTTCCCAACTGGCTCACTGGCAAAGGATCTTATATGCAGAGTGTAGTTTGATTAAGATAAGCGGGCTCTTGAGAATTTGGCTCTTAGATTCATTGTCCTTAAAAATTTACTCTGATACTGACCTAACATTTAAATACTCTGATAGCCTAAAAAAGAAATAAAAGTATTATAAAAATTATAACTATAATGGGATTTTGTTTGTTTGGGCTTTTTCATTTGCTTGTTTGATATGATTTTGTTCTGTTTTCCTCTGGTTTTTTGGTTCTTTTGTTTTGCTTTGTTTCGGCTATTTTTTTATTGGCTTAAAAAAAAAAAAAGGGTTTTGTTTGTTTATTTGCTTGTTTTACTAGAGAACTGATGGTCAAAAGAAGAAACTTTAAAGAAGAAAATGCTACGTGGTCTAAAACCTAAATGAAAAGACTGCAATTTTTGATGATGGAGAAAAAAATCAATAATAAGGTACTAGTTGTCTTCACATTGGCTTGGGTAGTTGGGCAAGATGTCTGGAAAAGAAAATTAATTTGAACTGAAATCACATATGTAGTTCAAAAATCTATAAGTGAAAAAAGAGGAAATAAAAAAATGCAATGCCAACTATCTTTGCTCTTCCAATCACATTTTGCAAAATAGTCATTTAGTGACATTATTTAATTACTTTTCAAATGTACCTCTCATGTTCTGCTGGAGGAATAATTTATTGGGTTATAAAAGAAAAATATGAGCTTAGTTGCACAGATAAAGTCAGAATATTAAATTTCCTAATAAAATGATATACTCATACATAGCCATAGCCAATATTGTTTTCATGCTGGATGCACAAACTATAATTGTCATTTCAAAATTACACACTTTTTTCCTTCAACCTTAAAAAAATTTAGTCTGAATAAATGTTAACACATGTTCAATGTCGAAAAATGTCCAAATATTATCATATGTTATTTCTTTTCAAGAAAATAAATCTTACAATCCATATGGTAAAGGATGAATTGGTTACAAGTATCACTGTGGCATGCCTCTTGAAGCTTCATTTATTTAAACTGCAAGAAGCGAGTGAAGCTGAACTTCCTTCCTCTATGTTGATTGTGTTTGCTGACCTCTGCTAGGGCCAGAAGTACTGCTGTGAGATGCTGTCACTTCCTTCTCAGTTGTAACTTGGCACTGGGGCTATTGTCCCTTCAGCAGGGATCCCTTGATTCAGTGTAGGATCAGAAGGCATCGCCTGTGCCTGGCATATTTATAAACTAACATATGTGATCCTGAATCTTCACTGTCCAAGGCAATAGAATGAAAAATAACAGAGCTTATACATTACTAAAGATATAATTTTTTTTCTGTCAATAGACTACTGTTTTAAGTCTTTTGCTTGATTCATTCATAACCCTTTTTTCAAAACCTTGTTCAATCTTGATTTAAATACTGCATTTAGATACTGCAATGTGTGGAATGAAGAAAGTATTTTAATAAAATACTTTTATTAATAATAAATAATAATAAAATTGACAATTCCTTTAGAAAAAGTGATGTTTAGATGCATTGCAGTTTGCCTAGCTTACTTTCAAGAAGCATTTTGCTTTTGTTGCAAGATAAAACAATGGTAAAGATCCAAGTATAATTCTGGTATTGGCTAAGTTACTTGAAATGTGTCTGCATGTTATTTATAGGTATCTGTTTTAGGTAGTGATTATCAAAATTAAAAGTGTACTTGTTTCCAACCACAGATTTTTTTTTTTTTTCCCTTTAGTATTAATCCGAAAGCACAATTGAAAATAAGAATTGAAGTGGTTATACTGTGAAATGCTTGCATAACTTTGCAAGAATTTGATATGTTCTCAGTGCTATGAATACCTCTCAGTAAAATGATTATTTAAATTATTCCCAACTAAATAGATTCCTATGTAAAGAAATGAAATTATGCTTTATATGGGTATTTATAGGCCACAGCAAAATTAAGTCTTTAGAGTACATGACATATCCATATTGAGGTTATCAGGAAAAAAAAAGTTAGGCATGATGAACATAAGAAAGCTCAAGAGAAAGGAAGATTTGATTTGAATGAACCAGACCCAAAGTTATTCATTTGATATTCCAGGATTCTAAAACAGTCATAAATGGAATCTTTTTTTTTTTTTTTTTTTTTT
>VZRH01004966.1:325005-354605 GCA_013397555.1 Urocynchramus pylzowi | reverse complement strand
TCAATAAAAAAAAAAAAAAAAAAAAAAAAAAAAAAAAAAAAAAAAAAAAAATCAAATGTAGTACTAATCACAAATACACCAAGTAGAAATTATTAAGGTGGCATAAGTGTCACATTAATATGTCTTTCTGTTTATTCTTTGCTCTTTTTCTTCTTGTTTTCAAGTCCTAACTCTGTAGTTCACAGAGCATCACTCCTCTGAATTACAGTGTATTTTGTCATTTAATTCTTCATATATCTGTTACATTTGAAAAATTATCAGAAACTTCTCATCAGGATGAATTATTTATAAATATACCTAATATTTTGAAAAACAGATATAAGGTTCTTGAGGTGAGAATCACATGAAGTAAATGAAGCTGTGTAGTACTATTAGTGAATATTGATTGATTACTTATGAAATGAAAAGTTGATCAATACTTTGGAAAAGGATTTTTCAATTTCAGCTTCCTATATCTATGTTTATAACCTACTAATCTATCACTCAGCACCTGGCTGCTACTGCTATTTCATTAAAGGATGTGCAAAATCTGGAAGGTCATGTCAGCGACAGAGTTTTGACTGCCCCCAAGCTGCTGATTATTTTTTAGGTTCTGTTTAATTCTCTCTTGTTTTCAAGAAAGTCATGTGTGCCTGCAAATGATGTGTAATGTTTGTTATTTCTGGATGAATGCACTTAATTATCTCTAAAAATCATTTAATCAACAGATGTCTCCTCCTCCTTCCTTTGTACTAATCATTCTCTATATTCATGAAACTTTTGGGTTTTTTTCTCCTGAGTCCTTGTGTTCCCTTTTTTCTTAGCTCTAAAGGATTTATCCTTCAGGGCAAAGCTCTCTCTCAAAACTAAAAATTGTGTAGCTGCTTAAAGCACACCATGAAAGCTTTGCAAACATTCCCTGGTGTACGTTTGAATACATACACAAGATCTGTCCAGACAGCTTAAAAGAAAAAAAAAAATAGGAAAAAAAGAGAATCACATAATTTTAGTAATTGCTACAGTGTGTTGTAACAACTAATGCTTCAAAATACACTGTGGTACTAATAGCACTACATTATGTGCAAGAAATTAAAATCTTTCAGGGTCCACAAATCAGGAAGTGTACAAAGAAGAAATTACCCTCATAAGGTTAACATCAGAATTAATAGGGGGCTATGTTTTCTGGTAAATCTTAATGAGAATATGAGTAAAATATTTAGACACATCCTTAAAACTGGAAATATAAATAAAAAATATTACCTTTGCAAAATGACTGTTAATATTTGTTTTATTGAAACACAACTTTTTAAATGATTATTCTGCAATATTTTAATATATTGTTATTATAGTACGTGTGAAATTAATGTAAGTACTAATGATGAAAAATGGGTGTATATTATTTGCGTAGTGTGGAACAAAACTAAGAAAATTCTGCTTTTGTGCTTCAAAGAAGCATAAGCCTTTAACATTACCACTTAGGTCATAAGAAACTCCAGAAAATAGTTACCTAACATTGCTTAAAAGGATGCAATTCTCCAATTTGAAAGAATTATTTTCATGCTTTTGGCCAAATATAAAGCTGAAATGAAGACCAGTCTGAAAGATAAAACAATGACACAGTTTTCAAAACTACATTTCTTTTTAGAGTCTCTTGATTCACAGAAATACCCTGTAGGCTTGTTGACATAAAATTCAGTCTCTTAAAGAAATACAGACTTGATGTCACTTTTTTTTTTTGACAGAACATCCTAACAAGTGTTTTTCAGCCCCATGATCAATAGGATTGCTCCACCTTTTTTTTTTTAGCTCTAGCATGTAATTTATCCATTTCTATAAATCCATCTAACCTTATACACTCCTATTAATGAGAACTTCAGACCACTTGTTATCTTAATATATGTAGGCCTTTTTGTCCTAGACCCTTCATTCTAGTATATATTATGGGAGGGAATGTTTTTCCATACCTATTTATTTTAGTGCTACTTATAACTATATCATTATTGCCTATGATGTCTAAAAATACTTGCTGCAACTCAAGACTTTACATGGCACATATAGAGACAATTGCCAATTCTCTACAGAGCTGACATTGTAAATACAGGATAGGTGCTTATAATGTTTGTTAAAAGGTAGGTACTTCATAGGATAAAGAAAATACAAGCCTTTTTTTACCATTATAAATTACTCTGTAGAGTTAGTCTCCCATCACAGTCAATACAGAGAAATAGGTACTCTAAGATTGAGTACCTGATTTATAGGTCAGAACCAAAGACATAGATTTATAGGTCAGAACCAAGACATAATGCAACATATACATGGCTATTTTCCTTCATTAAGTACAAGAGGATGGCAGAGCCACCAGCTTTCACAGAGACTTCTACAGCGTACACATTGTAAGTTACATGAAATAAATTCAAGAATTAAGCTAATCTTAAGGACATTGTGGATGCTTCTACAGTACAAAAAAAATCTATTGAGGAAAAGGTAAAAAAACCATCATTTAGCATTATATGTCTTAAATACTTTCATATTTTATATCATGTTTCTAGTTAAAAAATACTTGTATCACAATCTGTATAGTAAATTCAGACTTGGACTACACTTTATAATTTTGCTAGTATAGGCATTTTGGAGCAAAATATCTGAACTATTAAAACCAGATATCTTGTTGGTTAAAATAATATTACAAAGGGAAATTGTCCAAATTTGTCAATATAAAAAATTCCTTTTTGACATACCATTCTGTACACATGGGTTCTGGTCATATAGCTGTGGTGGCTATGTATTGTTATTATGGTGAGAGGCTGTGGAATGTTTAAGCCTTTCAGAGAAACTATTGCCAAAATCATAAAGGAAATATAATTTTCATGGGCCCCACGTTCCCCAAACACAGTCCTGTTAAGAGTCAGTGTGAAAGATAGTCTAGTGATAGTCAACCTTAAACACAAACGTCATACCTTAAGGAATAATGGCTACTATCAAAGAATAGATGCAATATATTCATAATGTATTGCAATGTCTGTCTGACATGGTAATCTTCAGGACAATAAAATCCCCAAGATTTAAATTTTTAACTCTTTGTCTGGTAACAAAAATGCCATCTGAGGCAGAGTTTAAATTAGGCTGTAGTAATAGGACTATTGCACATTTACCTATTGAGACACTTGACAAATGACATGATTATCCAAGTTTTTTAGTCTTTTTTAATGGATCCTAGGGAGCTATCACACCTAGAAAACTATATTGAAATGCAGAACAGTTATATCTAGATACTAAAGAGTGGGAAAATTAAGGTTATTCTTGTTATCACTCATCAGATTTTCACTAGATAAATATTCTGTGTACAGTAATCTCATCTATACTTTTGCACAGTCAACAGAGAAATAATAGAATTTTTACTTAATGTAGATCATCAGAATCAGAAGAAATGTAGGATCAAGAGAGAGGAGAAAGTCATCTTATAGTTAGTCTCCTAACAAGGTAGTACTTTTTGTAGTGATCTGAACAGTTTCTCACAATGTAAGAAAGGTTTGGGGCCCTCCTGAACAAATTTACATTGAAGCTGAATTGAAGATCTTGTTCCTCAGATATTTGTACTGAATGTAAGTTCTCAAGCACTCCTGAGAAAACATTTCTGTCTCTGCTGTCGAGGTTGAAGCACTGGCAAAAAGAAATTGGGGAGAAAAATGAGCAAAGAAAGTATAACTTTAATTTACTGATGAAAACATGGTTACACAAGGAAGAGGACCCTTCCATCTGGCTGTACTAATTGTTGACTAATTTAACACTTGCAAACTGATTCCATAGGATTTAATAAAATTACAGCAGTGACCTAATTATAGATCTAAGAGGGCAACATTCATGGTATTGATTTGAAGAAAGAAAAAAAACTCCAGAACTTTGTAAAAGTTGTAAAGCAGGTATGTTTATTACAGCACTGGATACGTGTGGAGATCATTGTTCCCCCTAAAGGACATGCACAACCCTGAGAACTCCTGATCCTTTTTCATCTCCCTTACTGATTCATATGCATAGAATTTCACAACAGGTTCATACATATTCATTTTACTGATTTTGCTTTGACTTGCAGCTAGTTACACTTGTAGCTAGTTTTTTATCAGAAAGTACAGAAAGAACTCCTGGGTTATCCTGCCCTGTCTCCTGCAGTCTCAGCCCTGGTCTTGGTCTTCGCCTATTTCAAAGTTAAAGGGGCCCCTCTTATCTCAGTTTTTTGGCTGAAGCAGTTTTCAAGCATAGTTTTTTGGGGTTTTTTTTGGTTTGTTTTTTTTTTTTTTTTTTTTTTTTTTTTAATGAAACACCATTTTATGATTCATGATATAACTAAGATCTATGCACAATTCTGCTANTTTTTTTTTGTTCAAGAACAGGCAGTCTTGAACGCAGACCAAACAGCTATGTTTGCAAGCTACAGACTTAATAATTCAAAGTGGCACATTTCGTCTAAATCCGAAATGGATTTCTACTCTGGAAAATTTCTGCTCTGTTTCACTATACATGCTATAGGGTGTTTAATTCAATGTGCACACACAAAGATGAATGCTCATAAAAGTACCAAGGTATACCTGTTAAAAATTCCCCTCAAGTTCAGTGAAATATATGTAACGTCTTTGCATTTCTCAATGAATGGAGGTTGAGCCTTAAGAGTGGGTGTATTAGCCCAGGCCACATCATCAACTTTCAGTGATATTCCTCTAAACTTTGCAAACCTGAGAATTTTATTGTATACTGCTCAAAGGGAGGTGATGGACACAGCCTGATGCTGTCCAGGAGAGCTCAAACAACCTCGCTGAGGACCACCATTTATAGGGTCTCAAGATGGTTGTCAATTCTGTTCTGACCAAAATCCTAGTAAGTAACTACTAAAATTTTTTTAAAGTCCAGTAACGATGGTAGCATTCCACTCTGGCTACAATTCAGGTAAGTAATCTTCCAACGCTGTCAGGGGATGAGTGATGATTTCCCATTGCCCTCCTTGGTCAGGAAGCAGAAGTCTCTGGTATGGCAATTCCAGCCCCACTTTTGCCATGCTGCTGTCAAAGGACACTTCACTGTCCAACTCATTTCATACAGGCCAACAGCTAACAGGAATTTCTGAAATCATGGAATGGTCCAAAGAATGGGGGCAGTGTATGCACCACCACAAATATACACACATGGAGACGTGGACACACACAGTGGACAAGGACACAGCCACAGCTGTGGCTGCACAGATGTCCACAGGCAAGGCACTACCCCCAGCAGCCCTCACATTCAGAAGTCACACAGATGGCCATGTCTCCTCCTCTTCTTGGGCTGGCAGAGGTAAGAGTTCACTAGTGTGACATACACACCATGTTCCCCAGCTTCACAAACACACACATTTGTGGTTTGCCCAAGCACTGGCACCATCCCTGCCCTCCTGGCTGGGTATTAAAGATCCTGCTGGCTCCTGTAGCTGATGCCAAGACGCCACTGGCTCCAGGAGCAGACATCAAGGACCAAGGGTGCTCACAGCCCCAGTCTGAGTCCAGCAGCTGGCACCAATTCACCTCATGCCAGCTCCCCCAGTAGCTGGCACTGAGTCCTTGAAGCACTGGCACGTATGGGATAGAGAGTGAGATTATGCAGAGGTCTTTAAGAAAGGATATAATAAAGCAGGACAGACTTTGGAGATCAGGTACATAGCTCAACCAAACAGGCACACTGAAGGGCCCTGTTTTGCACCCAACTGTGCCTTTTCTAACTTTTTCTCTCTCTTTTTTTTTCTGAGGACATTCTGGGTTTTCAGAGACAGAAAGAAAAAAAGAAAATGCATAGGGGTTTATGGAAAAGATACAGAGACACTTAATACTGTAGTGACATGTCTGTAGTGACAGACCAAGGTAGTGATTTCAAAGTGAAAGCAGGTAACTTTAGATTGGATATAAGGAAAAAACTTTTTACAATGAGTATGGTGACACACTAGAATAGGTTGTCAAGGAAGTTGTGCATGCCCATACTCAAAGTCAGCTAGGGTGACTTTGAGAAAAATGGCCTGGTGAAAGATGTCCCTGCTTATAGCAGGGGGCTAGGACTAGATGATCTCTAAAGGGCCCTTCCAATGTAAAACATTGTGCAATTATGTGGTTCTGTGAACCTAATATTCCAACTAGAATAATAACATGTAAAGAACCAGCAAATGCATAATGACTTTAGATAGCAATTTTAAGCAGACTTTTAAAATAATTTATTTAATTTTATATGAAGAGACATGAGCTGTGCAAAATTAATTCTGAAGGGAAAAGCTAGTCTAAACTCTACTTCATGAAACCTTTTATTAATATCTATACTATTAGCAATTGTTAAAGCACTAGGAACATGGGTTTTTTTCATCCTCATTTCCAACATCTACGAATTTTCCATACAATAATTAAGTCATTGTGTTATAACTTTTCATGAAATTTAAGTAATCTCTGAACAGAAGCCTTCCTTTTCTAGGCCTCTGACACCTTGATCATCCTAGCATTATGGTCTCTTCACATTATTTGAGGACGGTAATTGTGAAAATGTCTTTTTTTTGTTAGTTTGCATTCACCTTGGACTTATTTCACAAAGGTACAAACTATTACACTTGTTGAAAATTGATGGACAATAGAGCCCAACTGGCTTCATTTACACCTATGTGATGCAATGAATATACCACACAGAGTGCAAGACAATTGACTTGAACAGCCAATGCTTGTCCAGGTTTCATGAATGCATAATAAAGTATATTTTGTCTGTTTTCCTGCCTTCCCTAGCTACGCATGTAAAGAGGAATGGAAGAAGGAATTTTATGCGGGGTTTTCTCTGTATTATTAAAGCAAGGAGAAAAACAAAAACAAAAGAAATAAAATCTGTGTCATTCATATGAGATATCAGTGAAAGTGATGCAGGTCTAATTCTGATTCAAATTATATACTGCCTTGAAAATTTTTGGTCCCCATTCTGAATCTTTTGTGTTCATTTTCGGAACTGAGAGCATTATCCTCAGTTGTGCAATAGAAACAATTTGTTCCAGGGTCCTTAGCCAGTAATGTTCCAGAAACAAGATGAACTACAAAGCAATTCTCCCAATACGTTTATCAGAACAATGTGATACAAGCCCAAGTGCAATAGTAGCAACAAAGCACTGATGATATTTCTAAAGCACGACTTAATTAAGTTGTTGTTCATTCAGTAAACACAGCATCAGATTCCCAGGCCTGTCCTACTGTGTTGAGGGACTTAAGAGTTACATAGCAGACATTGGAAACAAGGACATGCTTCAGGCATAATGAAGAAATCTTGGGGGGAAAAAATTCAAGCAAACGAGGAAACAAAGGGAACCCATGACAGATAATTTAGCACAAGATATTGGATCAAAAGTAGCTTTTTATTTCTTTTCATGCAAATGAAATTTCTAAGGAAAATTACTGAAATAAAAATGAGGGGAATTAATATTCTATACCAAGAGAGAGACAGAAACAATAATAAAAAAATAAGAATGTGAATAAAAGTGGACTAGGTTACACAAAGCCTTTAATTTACACTAAAATAAAATAAAATAAACCTTTCAGTGACAAGTGGTATTCCTCAGGGACTGATCCATATTGGGACCAGTGTTATTTAATATTTTCATTAATTACATAGAGGGATCGAGTGTACCCTCAGCAAATTTGATGATGACACCCAGCTGAGTGGTCCTGTTGACACACCTGAAGGAGAGGATGCCATCCAGAGGGACCTGGACAAGCTTGAGAAGTGGGTGCATGAGGAGGGATCTCATGCAGTTTAATAAGACCAAGCACAAGGTGCTGCACCTGGGTTGGGGCAAGCCCCAGTATCAACACAGGCTGGGGGATGCACAGATGGAGAGCAGCCCTGCTGAGAAGGAGCTGGGAGCCCTGCTGGATGGGAGGCTGGACATGACCCAGCCATGGGCACTCACACCCCAGAAAGCCAAACGTGTCCTGAGCTGCAGCAAAAGCAGCGTGGGCAGCAGGGAGAGGGAGGGGATTCTGCCCCTCTGCTCTGCTCTGGTGAGACCCCACCTGGAACCCTGCATCCAGCTCTGGAGTCCCCAGTACAGGAAGGACCTTAGGCTGTTGGAGTGAGTCCAGGGGAGGGACTGACCCTGAGATTAGCTCTGTTAAACTATGGTCCTAATTATGTCAAAGTCACGGGTTTGATCACTGGTCAGACTGCTTGCTTAAGAGTTAGACTTGATAATCCTTGTGGGGCCCTTCCAACCCAGAATATTCTGTGCTTAGAGGGATGGAACATGTCTCCTATAGGGGAAAGCTGAGACAATTAGGATTTTTCAGCCTGGAGAAGAGAAGGATTTGGCATGACCTAATTGTGGCCTCCCAGTAGCTGAGGGGATCCTACAAGAAAGATGGCGAGGGACTTTTTACAAGAGCAGGTAGTGATAGGACAAGAAATAATGTTTCTGAAATGAAAGAGAAAATGTTTGGACGAGATGTTAGGGAGAGATTCTTTAATCTGAGGATAGGAAGACACTGGAACACGTTGGCTAAAGAAGTAATGGCTGCCTGGGAGTGTTCAAGGCCAGGTTGGATGGGGCTCTGGTTTAGTTGAAGATGTCCCTGATCATTGCAAGCGTATGGACTAGAAGATCATTAAAGGCTCTCTCCAGCCCAAACTGTTCTGTTTTTAATGGAAATACTAATTATAATTTTATTTACTGTTCTTATAAGGACTAAGAAAGATACATTGGAAGAGAAACTCCATGGTATTTGTAAATATTTCTCAGCTTCCAGACTTACTTGAACATAAAAACTATAGTGGCTCTTTCTGCAATACTTTCAGAAGGTACAGGTATGACTTGATGTCCCTCAAAAGTGATGCTGAGGACTGACAAATGCTGGCTCATGTGATTTAGGTAGAAAACCAAGCATAGGTATGCCTGCTCATGCTTGATTTCATAACTAGGGATGCTGTGGATGAAAGACCTTCTCCATTCATCTGAAGGAAATAAGAATCAGAACAGCTGGCTTTAGAAAGAAAATTTATTACTATTATTATTATTAGTATTATTATTATTATTATTATTATTATTATTATTATTATTATTATTATTATTATTATTATTATTATTATTAACTCACTGACAGCTTAAAACATTTGATTGTGTGGAAACATCACTTAATAATTCTGTGAGTTGTATCCTTCATCTGATGCAGTGACGGAACTTGTGTGTGATGAATGAATGGCACAAATTTGTCACATATTTTTTCATTGAAAAAATTAGATTGCAATCTGGAATGTAGAATTGCTAAAATTCAATATTTTAAAAAAATATACTTCATATTTCCCTAATATTATTTTTAATCTGTACAAGTATTTGGTTTTTTTCTCCTTTTTTCTTTTCCTTGCCCCCCTGATATGTTGTGTGTTTGCAAATTGATTTTTAGCATAATATTTCTATACTGATGTATAAAAAAAATTCCATGTACCATATTTAATGAAATAATGAGCATACTGTATTTATAAAGCACTGAATGGAATCTTGCATCTAAAAATGATTTTCTTTTCTAGTATTGCTTTAACAAGTGGATCCATGAGCCCTGTAACTAACAAAAAAGAAGTGTCCTATGCACTGATCAAATCACTAACAGAGATTTATAAATTTATATATAATGTTACCATATTTGTATATAATGTTAGGACATTTGGGTTGAAACCACAATGAAGAGGGACATACAGACACACTGTTGGACATATAAGCACATCGATTCAGCAAGCTGCATTGTGAGCTAGTAAGTCCCAGTATTCTAGATATCCACCTGAAGAAAAAATACTTGATTCTCTGATATGGGAGTCTTTAATAAATGCTAAAAATAATAAGTGCACATTTTCAGCTTGTAAAATTTGGATATTAAACTATTAAGATATTAAACTTAATGAAAAAAATTAAATTTTAAATTTTGAAAGTTTACTTTTAAATTAAGTATTTTTTGAGACAGGTTTTATTCTTTGGGGATTTTGTATATGTACTAAATAAGATATATTGTGGAAAGTCCTTATCTGGGGAACAGTATCATCCTAAATCTACCGGTCTTTGTAATATCTCTAAGAGCTCTGCAATACTGAATCATAATGAATAACATTTCTAACAAAAATATCTTTAATAACCACATTGTTTTATGTGCAACTTAGTGGCTCTTTCTATTAATATTTTATACATTTTCTAGTGTTACACTTTCTATGACTAATGTAATCTCTCAAGGTTGAATTCTTAAACCAGGGATTTATGAGGAACTGAGTGGCTTTTCATCTGATATCTCATCTAGTAACTCCAGCTAAAAGGGCAGTGTTGCGCTTACACTTCTTTATAGCTCCTATCTTCTGTAGGAAGTCTGGAACTACTTCATAGAGAACTCTGCAGGATGATTTCAGTTTTTTCCTTTGAGGAATTTCAAAGATATTTTCCTTCCAATAGGAAATTTCTATATTTTTGTTACACTTTCACCAGCGGAGCACTGCGCCACACAACAGGAGACACTGTAATTTACTTACATATGAGGTAATGTATTGCTTTTATTGAGGTTAATCCTTTGGTGGTTTTGGAACTAATTTTTTTTTAAATTTAAAAAAAAAATATTTTATTATTTAAAATAATATTTTTAGCACTAAAAATATTAGACTGAGGATCTCATTCATCCTCCAAGTGATGAATGTCCTTCAAATAAATCTTCAAGGCCTGCATTGGTCTAAAGTAGACCTAATAGCACCTTTTAGATACAGAAGTTAGAAATTTCATTTTTCAATTTTCATTTGTGCCAGGTTTTCATTCAGTAACTAAGTTCATCACTACTTTTCTGCAAATATTTAGAACTGGAAGATAGGTAAATTATTGCCTGACTAGGAAAATTCTCAAGATCATGCTTTCATGCACTGTGCATCAAATTGAACCTACTTTATTTAACAAGTTTTTGACACATATGATTGATTAAATCACTCTCCATTTCTCGTACATTTGCAAATGAAGTTCCATCCTGGTTAGTAACATATTTCCATTTCTAATGAAAGACAGTAGTGTTTGTACTGACTAGATAGTTCTCAGGTTGCTTAGAACTCTTCTCTGCTTAGTCTTGGCTCAGCAAGTTTTATTTTGTAAGAATTCCCTAGCGGAAAGGGAATTCCCATCTTAGCAGTGTAGGCATGGCCTATCAGACAGGCCACAAGAAGCTGAGGGAATCTTGTCTGACATGCAGGAAAGATAGTGTCTGAACCTTGTGGCAGGCCACCCGTGCCAAGGAGAGCAAGGCTAGATTGTGTTCAGCTCAGAATTTTAGAAGGGACAGTCTGACTTGTTAGATTAGAAGGATAGGAAGAGAGAAGTGCTGAAAGGGTAATAGGATGAAATCAGGCTGGAATAAGGACAGAAGCAATATACAAGGGGATACTCTTTCTATACAAGGATATAGAGGTCAATCAAGGGATGAAATAGGATCCTAGGTATCGGTCCTATTAATTTTCTCATAAAGGTAATATTAACCCCATAGGATTAGAAACCTCATACAAAAAGGCAGGTTTTTTTTTTTAAGGATAAGGTTTCATTATTTGAAAACTGCATAAAATGATGAAGCAGAATATTGAGGTAGTCTGTGATGGATTGGTTCTTGTACAGCTTCAGTAACAGTGACATGAAACTTGATCAAGTCAGACTTGGAAATAAGTGCATATAACTAACATGTAAAACACACTGACAATTTCTCAATTTCCTGGAGGACGGGAATACCCAAACACCTTCAAAGTAAGCAGTCTTAGGAGATGTACAGTGTCTGCTAACCACTTTCTTAGAAAAATATAGAAATAAAGATGGATCTGAAAGGAGTTGCAACAGAAGCTGAGACTTGCACATGTTTGATAAAAGCCCACTTTAGAGTTAAATGTTTACATTTACAGAGAACTTAAGATAATACCTTTAAATTTTGATGTATTTGGTCCAATGTGTCTTTAAAATATTTAATACAAGATGTTGCAAGCATCATCAGACAAAATTGACAGAACAACCGCATAGATGACAGCAATTACAGGATTTATATTTCTCAGGATAATAACAGCAATGACAGTAAGTTATTGCTTACTGTATGGGGTAACTCTAGGGGTAGGTACAAAGGGAAAACAGGTGGGATGGAAAAAGTATTTTGTAACTTCATGATTTAAAAGCTAATTATCCAGATTCTTTATATATTCTGTGATTCAAACTATAAGCTAAGAATCAATTTTTCAATAACAGATTTATCCTACTGTCAAGCAGAGGAAATGTACTATGGTGTGTCTTTGCCTAGCTTGAAGAAAAGATTACAGATTTAATCAGGGTGCAAATCTAAGAAATAGAAGATGTTGTACTGGATCTGGCTGGGATTGAGTTAATTTCCTTTATCATAGCCTGTATGGTGCTGTGGTTTGGATTTGTGACTAAAGTAGTGTTGATAACACACCAATATTTTTTCTGTTGCTGAACAACACTTGCACAGCATCAAGGGTTTTTTTGGGGTTTTTTTCCACTCTGCCCCAGAAGTGAGAAGGCTGCCAGTGAGGTGTAGTGAATAAATTTCCTCTTTGCTTGCATACTCAGCTTTTTCTTCAGCTATTGATCTCTCAGTCCATGAGGCTTATTCTTATCCACTTTTTCCCCATCCTGCAGGAGAGGAGGGTGAGCAAGCAGATCTGTGGGTGCCTAACTGCTGTCAGAAATCAACCTATCACAAATGTAGATATAAAAGAGCAGACGATAAAAGATTATGTATTTATTCAATGTGAGGCTTCTTTACTTCTGTGATTGTTTTCATAAGCATGTGCTTGTTGAATAATTGATAGTATTGCAGTCATGCTAGATTTCAGGAATTTTTTTTAGTGAGAACCTGTCTTTAGCTCAAACTGAGTTAGGTATCGACTGAACCAGGAGAAGAAAGCAATGTAAAACTAACAAGGGAGAGAATGGATAGCTGAGATGTTCAGTACAAGGTAGAATGAATAGCTGAGAAATATGTGCAGTACAAGGTAAAAAAAACCCCACAAATATTTTATGTTGTAAACTCTTCTACAACAAACAAGGTAGAACATCCTTGTTATCAATAATCATAAGAGAGAGGCAAGTAAGGGATGTTACCTGAACAAAAAATGCTAAAAGCCTGAGAGAAAAATTAACATAAATTTTCTCCTACAACATTTTAGGCAGAGTTTTATGTTTAATGAAGGAATGAATAGCTCATAGTTGCAAATTCCTTAGTGTATTTTGAGATACTCTTTAGGTACTGGCTTGTGCCAGTCACATATTATGCCCAGTAAGTCAAGTTGTAGACTAGCACTTTGTCACTGTTTTACCATGATCAGTCTCAAAATACTTCTTACACATTTTTCATCCTTTTCCCCTTAAGCTATACTAATATTTGAAGTTGTCTTAAAGTAGCATTATCCCTAAAATAAAATTATAAACCTAACTGTGAAAAAATGAAACTGCAAATTGTGCATACTACAGAGCCAGGACGACAGTGCTGTGTAGATAGTTGTGTATGTGTTCCTTCATTCTACTTAGAATTTACAGCTTCATCTGCTTAGATTAATTTTTGGATGCTAAATGACTAGCAAGTTTTCACAAGGAAACTTACTTACTCTTTTTTCAATCTTTGCACATAAAATTTCAATCACAGATATTCTTCTATAAACTTCCTTCCAGTAAATTTACCAGTATATATGTATGAAATGTAATTGGATTACCTTTACTCTACACATCCTCTCTTTGTAACAAAAAGACATGGAAGGCACCCATAGAATTTTTAGGTATCTGTTGTAGTCTCTGTAGATATTTTTTCCATTATCTGGAGAAGAACATCTTTGGTGCAATGGAAAAATGCCAGCCCTGCAGCTGGAACACAGCAGTTTCCAGGACCCTTTTTCTTAAATCAGATTTTTTTTTTTTTTTTTAATTCCTGTGACCTAAAAAATGCAGTACACTAAAAAACTCCATGTTCTTTAATTATTATTGAAGAATTAAGACTAAAACATCAATTTTTATTCTAGAACTACATTATTACTGAAAAATAGTACTGATGATCTATTTTAGATAAGAACTAGCAAAACAATTCTAAAATATTCTTTACATATCCAATCTTTTGGGAATTTTATGGCATTAAAGTACATGGAGGCCAGTCTCCACAATCTGTTTCCTGAATTCTTTTTCATTATCTCAGTGCCTGTTTCAGAGTGTTATGGAATTGTTCATTCCACAGTTTTAAATAGCTCATCTATTTTCCAGATACCATTTGAAATAGAACCCCTGTAGTCTTGGAAAGCCAGAAGAAAATGTTTTGAACTAGCATGTCGACTCTCAGAGAGTTCTGACAGCAACATGCAAAATAATATAGTGACAAAGTCTTTCCCTTTCACCTGTTTCCTCTTGAGGTGATCAGCAAGAACTCATTAACAGAGCTTCCCAAACCATTTTCTAAGTGTTGCTCCTACAGGCTATGCTGAGGATTTAATAGGACTTTCATCTAAAAAGAAGAGAAAAAGATGCTTAAAGGATGAATAGTATGAGCTCTCACTTTTTTCAATATAACTATACTATATTGCAAAGTTTATGTGCCATATAGAGGTAAAAACTGTATGTACTTTAATAATAAGAGTATATCCCTGTGGTGTATCCCTATACAGTTTACTTACAGGATGGAAATACTTCACTACAATCCATGTCACTAGTTAACATTTATTTAAAAGCTGTGGGAATCTTAAGCAAATGGGGTTAAAGCACACAACTAAGCTGAAGTCCATGTCAAAATATGGGTCAATAAGCTAAATTTAGGACTCAGTTTCTGTATAAAAGACAGCATGTGTTCAAGGCCAGAATGAGGACAGAATTTAGATGTTCCCAGGTTTTGCAAATTGTTGTCACAACATCATAACAGGGTCTAGAAACTTAAAAATAATTGCTCTTTTAATACATTGGATTAAAATTTTATTATTATGGATCATGGAAGTCTGATTTTTATCTTTGAAGAAACAGAAATTTAAGAGAGACTCCAGTCTTCTTTGGACCTAATCCCAAATCATAAACTGTTTTATGTTTCTGGTACTCTTCTTGAAATTCATCCCTTTTTGTAAAAAGCTACTAGATTAATCTGTGGATTAGAGCTTCTATATTTGATTTACAGATTACTGACTTTTTAAATTAACTTCCCTCAAAAAAGGCAACTTTAAAAAGATAATCACCTCAATTTATGAAAGTCCTGTGCTTGCTCTTATAACAGTTGCAACAGCTCAAATACAGCAGAATTTATCTGGTATATTCAGATATGACTAGTACTGAACTAAATACCTGACATATATATTAAAGAACTTTATGTGTTCAAACTACAACTAAATTAGCTTTCTCAAGTGAAACATTGATACAATTACTCAATGTACTCAAAAAAGAAAACCAACAAATACCTGTGCTATAGAAATTGCAAAAACATGTTTTTAAGGAGTAGGTTTATTAGTAGCATAAGTAGAGATAATGTAATTTTCTGTTTATTTAAGTCTGGTTAGCAGAGTGCTGTGTGTTTCTTAAGAGCTTCCTTAGTTCCTTAGAAAGCAGTGATTTCCCATTCTAACATTGGTCTATTACAAAGAAAGACATTCAGAATAAAAGATTTTCAATTACTTAGATGGAGACTTCAAAAAGCCATTCAAAATTCTTTGCAAGTACAGCCTCTAATAACAACTTTCCATTCTTAAGTAAGATTTTTAACTGCATTCTCCAAGACAAACTTCTGAAAACTAGACTGTAGACAAGCACAAGTTATGGGGTTCAAATAAAGAGTAACTGCATGGAATCTTATGACATACAGAAGGTTAGACTAGACATTTTAGTGATCCTTTCTGGTCTGAAAATCCATTAATAGATTAATTTTTGAGGTTTTTATTTTATTCCTTGTTACAAACTTACACTCTAGAAAAACACTGGAAAAGCATTGGTAGCAGAAAATAAAAAAAAAAACCCCATACTTTAAAACATTCTTTTTTTTACTTGATAGATAAAAATATTCCCGTGTTTCTAGCTAAATGAATTTTAGAATTTTATATATTTTAAGGGAAAATCCTTTATCCCTTTTTGTTTATTTCCTTCACAAAACCATTTTGCATTCCTTCTCAAAATTAGGTTGGCAGTTTTTGCAAGTGCATTAGAGTCTAAGCTCTTTAATGATGCTGGAATGTTGTATGTGATCTTTCAAAGAGGGTAATTAGCAATAGAATGCAATTAATATTAGGTAACAATTAGGCTGTGTCCTTTGACAAATTCAGGCAAACAGTCTGGTATTCAGCTTGTTTAATAACAGCAGATACTTGCACAATTAGGATTGTGGCTACTCATATCCCATAATTCGGTTAGCAAATGTCAGTAACATAGGAATTATAGACAGGAGCTGGAAAGTTCAAGTGTGTTTGTTATGAGCTTCTATGATCCTGGTGCAGTTGGTGGGCATTTCAGGTTTGTAGTTTATTGCAAGCTTTGTTATTTCCACTTTCTTTTACCCAAGTTGCCAGCCAGCCAGTATGAGAAGAACAGAGCAATCTGCCTGTGCCAATGTAGTATGTAGGCTTTACTATGTACCTACTTAAATGTAATGGCCATTGATTTCCTTTATGAGAGTCTCTGAATTTTATAATACATGTAAGATAGCATACCAATTCTGTATTTATTTAAAGCCCCGTGCCAAAACTACAGATCATCCTGAATAGATTGTTGGCTCAATACCATGACAAAATTGTACTTAGAGCAGGAAAATTTAGCTTATTGGAACCTTATTTGTATAACACCAGGAGTCCAAGACAAGCAGAAAGTCATTCTGGACTATAACTATCCTCTTTTAACGTATTCAGCAAAAATTATAGGCCATCTATTCAGTGTCTACAGAAATACTAAATCTGGATATTATCAGGATTACATTTCCCCTACCCTTCCTCTGCACCCTCCTCCCCCTTATTTTTCTCTTTCTTTATGTATAAAGAAGTTGTGCATCAAGGAGAATTTTCACATCTGTCTGAAACTTGTGCTATCCTATTAAACAAAAAAAACATGTGTAAGTCTTTCAACTGGAGGAGTCTTAATGGAAGAAATAGCTGTTTGACTTAGTCCAAGTGGGGAAAACCTCAAATTACTGGTTGATATAGTGAGCCAATAATCCTGTTTTTAAACATATTTGTCTACAATGTAGACAGCTGACACTGTAAAACTAAATGTATCTGAGCTTCTTAATATAATACATACATCACAGTACAAGTCACTGGACTTCTAAGAGTGAATTACAGACCTACTTCTTTGCTTCCTTTCTCTTAGGAAACTAGTTTGTTGCAGTCTGGAATTAAATACAGTTTATTTTCAAAATTTTTCTTATTGCAATCTGCCACTGATACAATGGAGATGTGAAAGCTGATAGAGGAATGCTGTCGATGACTGCAAAGCCAGTGTTTACTTCTCTGTGACAAAAATAAAAACATACTTTGCCACTTTAAACAGTCCTTTTATTCTCCAAGTTGTGTATTAAATCATCGAGTGAGTTATGCTGTCTTATCACTCTGAATCTTTTATGACTTGCAATATAAAAATAGCTTACTAGAGAAATATTTCAAAAATCTAAAGTATTTTTTTTTAGAAAAATGCCGAATATTTTTAATGATGTCTTTGGCTGTTTGCATTTAAAAAGTTCTGATCTTGTACTCCTTCCAATTAACTGAAAATCCATTTCTGAATAATATTTAACTTGTGTGCTGCTACACTCATCCAAGTACACGGCAAAGGCACAAGGTGCTAGGTTGTACGGGTTTGATTTCAAAGACACAGTGTAGGTTCTAAGTCACCTTAAAAGTATTGATCACTGCAGACATTTTGCCTTCGAATCTATTGTCATCAAGCTAGATTTTTCATTCTATCCTCAGAATTTCCAATCATACTGGTGAAAGAGGTGGGTGAAAGGGAACAAAATTATAATTCATAACCCCTTAATTTAGCTTTTCTTGAGGCAATGGCACTGTGGAGGATGCCTCAGTCACTACCTTTTGGCAGTGATTCTTGTTGAACTGGCTGGCATGGAAGGATACCTGTAAGACAGAAGCCTGCAGTCTTTCTGCCTAATAATAATTCTTAGTATAGATTCCTAAATTAGGAGCCACACCTGCTAATTTCAGATACTCTATGAATTCCCTAATGCAAAGGACATTCCAACATGGAGATTAAATTATTAAGCTTATTAAATCAAATAAAAATAAGACATAGGTAACATGAGGGACACAGATAAGTTATGGCAGGAAGCTTGGTGTTACTGGGGGATTTTGTACATAGCAGATGGATGTAAACACCAGAACATGTTTTATGATACATAGCTTCATTTCTGGTTACAGAGCACCAATTTCTTTGTCAAAAAAACCTTAAAAATCATTGCTATTTGATATTACTCAGAGCTTGATTTCTGCAAACTCATTATAAAACTACTGCCTACATCTATACTTTTAAGAAAGTCTTGGTGAAAGTTAAAGCACTGATAATCCACTGTACTCAGCCAAGGGTAGCTTAATTGCTGAGCACAGTTTTGCTTCTGTCAACAGGGGCTCCCAGAAACATGCCCAAAGCTCTGATCAGAGGCCATCATCTACAAGAGACCATTTCCCAGGGGAAATATGATTGCAAAAAGTTTTGGCTCCCATAAAAAACACCATTATGTTGGACTGCATTATCATAACATTATTGGAAACCTTTTACAAAAAAAAATGCACAAAATAAGTTTTTTTTACTACACCCTACCTATCTTAGCAGATAAACATGACTCTTCCAGCAGTTACAACTTCCACAAAAATTTAAAATCATAGAATATCCTGAGTTGGAAGTTGATTTTGCAGCTTTCCCAAACCTTCTGACTTTATGGATTCCCACAAGGATCATCCAGTCCAACTCCTGACCCTGCACAGCAACATCTCCAAAAGTCACACCATGTGCCTGAGAGCATTTTTTGAACTTTGTCAGGCTTAACACTTCCCACTCCCCTCTTCCCTGGGGAGCCCAACCAGTGCCCAGCCGCCATTTGGATGAAGAAAATTTTCCTAATATCCAGCCTCAACCTCCCCCAATACAGCATCATGCTGTTCCCTTGAGTGCTATTGCTGGTCATCGGAGAGAAGTGGTCAGTGTCTGCCACAAATTAAAATCAGAAGTTGTTTTCAGGCAATGCAATAAAGCTAGACAAGTTCTTTGTCATTATCTACTATCTTTGGAAACATATAAATGGTTAAACCTTTCTCTTTCTGGAGTCTTTTCCTGGGAAAAATATTAATCCTCATTTGAGTGCCATTAAGCTTTTTACTGTGTGCTCCATAGTAATTGTCTCTCATTGCCTCCAATCTCAAGTATGATACATTATAAACTTAATTAAATATCATCTGGGTAGATTGTCTTTTCCCCCATTTTAGGTTAGTGTTGTACCCACTGAACTCTAAAACCAAAGTGGAAATCAGTCCATGTAATCCCATCTGCAATGGAATGTGTGCCTAGGTCTGTCTAGCCTTGTAGCTATGTTAAGGACATCTAACCTTCTTTAAGAAAGGTTAGATTGGCATCCACTGATGCCCAGGCCTTCAGATATGTATAATGAAAAGATGTAAGAGGCTGACTAAGATGTTCAGGATTTCACTTTGCTGGTTTAAAATATGCTTGTGGTTCTGTACCAGCTTTATTGAAAAATTAGAAACTTTCTCTTGGTGGCCTGGATCACCTTTTTTGCCAAATAAGGTGCACTAGATTTCACTCTCATTATCTTGATAATGTTGCATTCTGTTTGGAACCAAAACCAAAAAGTGGTCACAGTATTTTTTCTGCAAAGTGACCATGAACTGACCCTTAATAACAAATTTTAATGTACTAACCTTATTCACAATCATCAGTAAATAACAAAATGGTACAAAAAGCAATTAACATAATTAAACCATAAATTTTAAACATCAAGCTCTTAAAAAAATTTAATCAGACACCTACTGGCTCAAGATCTAATCCTGTTGACACTGAAGACAGGTCATATATTATTTTAATTTCCTCTATCTAGCTTGCTAGTTTCTTGTTCTTATAATAGCATATATCACTGCAGTATCTAAGTGGCACTGAAGAAATAGTAACTGCTCTAACAACTGGCCAGTAATGTAATATTTTTCTCTCTCTGCTTAAGTCAATTAAAATATATATTTCTTTTTTATGATTTTAACCCCATCTCATCTTTCTTTTTCTTATCTTCTGTTTTAGTACCTCTTCCATTATTGAGTGCCATTTCCAGTGATATTGGATAATTTTATATATTAATTGAAAGGGTGTTCAGTTCAGGTTTATTTTAGTTTGGTCAGAAAAAGTTTTGATGAAGTACCACTTATTTCTTTAATCTCCCCACTATAACTCCTACAGAAAACAGTTGTAAATGCAAGACATGTTTATGAGGACAAACATACTCCATGAGATATGTCAAGCTTTAGAGACAAACAGAGATTAATTTTGAAGGCAGCTGATATGAGATGACTGTTTCAGTGTCATCACATTAAGCAATGTTCTGGGAGAAGATGGTGATTTTATTTTATTTTTATGAATAAGGAGATGTCCACATTCTGAATTTGTTTAATTTTTTACTGTTATGGTGCTGCTAACACAATCCAGATATTAACAAGATTCCAAGGAAATGCCAAAATGTGGTGATCTATCACTATGAAGATGGGATAGAAGTCCACTCTATTGTACACTACTGAAAAGAATTTTTAATTCTCAGTAAAGACTCATCTGGCAGTCTTGTCTGCAACAAAATTAAGAAAGCAGTAGTTCATTTCAAATCCACAACTTTAAAGATATTTTATTTCAAAATTAGATAGGCTGTTACTGGTGGAAAATAACATCAGAGACACATACCAAAGGAACTGCAAAACAAAACAGAAACATAGAAATAAAGAAAGCTCTCAGGTTAGTTTCAGGATAATAAAACAAATAGGCTGCTCAGTCACAACAAATGCATGTTTTGTATGTACTAATTAAGACCACTGACACCTTGAAGTATCTTGTTTCTGTACTTTGCACTATCCACAGAACAATTTAAATTCTCGCAGCTGTTGCCAAAAGTCAGTCTTAGTCCATTGCTTTAATTAATCTATGCTCATTATCAGGATGGCAGTCTTTCTATGAACATAAAGTCAAAGGAGAAGATGTATCATTAGTAGAATTTTCAAGCAATTTGCAGGATACTGAGACATTAAATATTTTCTACCCTTAGTGGAGTTCTTTGATATGTAACAATAACAAAGACATCTCTAAATACAATCTTCAAATAAATACTTGAAGGTTTGTAAATCTGGTGGATAACAGAAAATGCCATTCACACTGATTAACTGCATTCTCATTTCTTAATAAATTAAGGGGTGTTGCATAGAACATATGGCTTTATGATGATCTAAATATTCTTCCAAGATTATGAAAAAATACCACCTGTTATAAAAGAAATATGTTATTGCAGTGGCTTATTAAAAAAGAAAAAATGGGGAGTGGATTCTGTTGCAGAAAAATGCACAGCTGACTTGATCTTTCCCTTTCTTTCCCCGTCCATCTTTTTACGGATATTGTTTGTATAAAAGATATAATATGAAAACATATGCTGCAATTATTTTTTAGGCTAAAAATATGTTCTTTACTGGTATTCTAATAAAAAGTTAAATACATAACTTAAAATTATGTTAGATTTGAATTAAAAGTAAAAAGGTAAGATATAAGGGGAAATTGCTGCAGGAATATTTGATAATCATAAACATATATTATGACTCCAGCAAATTAATTCTCGATGTTGTATTTGAAAACAAACAAATGTACATCCAAATCTGTAAACATGTGAATATTCCCACACACACATCCTGCTTCTTCCAAGAAGTAACGAATGATCATACATTCGTATACTCCAATATACAAATAGTTCTGAAAAATACACTCAATGATATTTAAATTACCTGCCAGTTAAGAAAGCACAATCAAAGACAAAAGGAGGGCACAAAGAACTGAAAAACTCCAAGATGACAAAATGTAGCCCATATGTTTTCGCCTTTTTTTCGGTTTTTTGGGGATTTTTTTTGTGAAAGGGGCAGGCAAGCAGCTCAGTCATTTCCTATCAACAGAAAAATGAATACAAGCTTTAATAAAAAATACACAACAGTATGTACCTGCCACCCTTATATCTAAAGTATTTCAAATTCTTCCTCTCTGTGATCACGGGATGAGAGTTTAAAAATTGACTGGAATATGATTATAATCCAGTCTGTTTAAGGTCTCAAATGGCAGAAAAGCTTCATGTTTCTGTCTGTAGGACATATTTTTGGGTTGCATCAAGTGATATGTTGAATGTTTTGGTGATTTTAATTTGCCTTGTGTTCTGCAAGGACAGGTATTGAAATTTTAACAAAATCAGCCAAGAATAACTTTCAAGAGGAGCTGATAATTTATTTTACTGAGTAATACTCTGAAAACAAAATTAATTGGATACATAATAGGCCATCAATATTTTTAAGAATGGGAACTACTGATATTTATTAATTTGTTCTTTACTAATAATAGCTATATTAGGCCTCGTAGTGAAATGTGTATTAAACTTCAGCATACAGAGGAGCCAATTATTAATTTCAAATAATGCTGCAGAAAAATGTCATCTTAGTAAAATGATGTACACATACTTAGTAAAACAAAATAAACAAACAAAAAATTATTGAGTTGTGTAAGAGTTTGCATAAAAGATAAAGTTTTTAAAATAACATCATATCTCTCATCATTACTTTCTGATGGTGGACACATCAGGTTGTATGTCTACTATGAGGTCATTGGAGTGACCTGATTTTAAATTGTTACCCAAAATTTGGAGTCTCCAGCACTGATCATGTTTTCAAAGCAACTTTGATTAATAGTAGATAGCCTAAAGAGTAATGCATAATTCAAATGCTCCTGCTGACTTGGTCACTGTTCACATCTTGGATTTAATGTTACGTTGTAGTTAAGGACATAAATATTGGTTCATCCTGATAAATATAATTTGGCCATTAGTAGTAGAAGGTTGTAGACCTTCTGCACTGACCTGACTCTGCAGGGTCTCAATGTTTGTCTGGACTTGTCCTGTCAGCTGGTTTCAACTCCTCTGTACAGCCAGTGGGCTTCAGAGAGCAATTAATCTCAGCCTTAAGCAGACATTTACATTTGACCAGCCAATTCTTTGTTGCTTTAATTATATTATTACAGATTTCCCCCACGTACTATAGATATGTCCCACTGCTTCCTTTCTGATTTGGCAGCTTGCCTGTGCCAATTGTCCTTGTGACAGTGTAACATAGATGATGTTGGGAGACAGAGACCATCTAAATCCTTCCTTGGCATTTCCTGATGAAAACACAGAGAGAAACTGCAGGCAGAATGAACTTATTCTGAACTCAATTTACCTAAAAAGACAATGTAGTTATGCAAAAAGCCAGTTCTTCTTAGCTTTTGGGCTCCTAGGGTTTGCCAGTTCAGGTAAATGTGGATATGATCAGAAGAAACAAGGACAGTTGCCTGAACACAGAGCTTTCATATATAGTTAAAATCATCTTAGAGATTTTCTGTATTTTTGCTATTTAACATGCAAATTTCCACCCATTTCTGTGCTCTACAATGTTTGTGCTCTTGACCATGAAAGAATAATTTGTAATGTTTCATGTCTGTAATTTAATTACCTAAAAAGGGAAGAAAAAATATATAAAAAGGAAAAAAATTGACAATAACTCAAAAAATGCATGAAATACAATAACCAATTGGATACAAATTTCACAAAAATATATTTACAAAGTTACAAAGGAATTTTACATGAACAATAATGGTGTTGGATAGACCACTAACAGTACTGTATATGCAGGTACTTGTTATGCTTGTTAATGTTGCTTATTTTATAAGGTATAATCCTGAGCTGCCTAAAAAATAAAGGACCAGACATTAATAGAAAAGTCAGTTATACACATGTACCTTATTATTCAAAAAAATAATGAACTTAACTTAAAAAAATTAGGAAATAGTCTTACATAATAAACCCATTAAAAATTTACAAAGGCATAGTTTTAGTGAATAAGAAGTGTCTCCAGACATATAAATCTATGGTTATGTCCTTTAATTTCTCACAGGTCTGCTGAAGTCAATGGAATCATATTTTTCACTGTATGAAAATGCATTTTTAAAATATTTTTGTTGTCTCATCATATTAGTTTGTTGTCTCAATTTTTACCTGCAATGTTTTTACTTATTTGCATTAAGTAATGCAAATTGCATTAAGTAAAAACATAAATTTGCATTTATGTAGAGTTAAGTTTTATGCAATCTGAATTTTGTTCAATTATTTGCTGTACAATACCTTCCAACAAGAGCTATGCAAGGAATTTTGGCTACGATATTCCCATTAAAGTCAATGGGTAACAAACTACTGAAGTACATGTTTGTCACTTTGAAAATTTATGAACAATAAAAAAATAAAAAAGTTCAGTGGCTACAGAAAGTGTCTTTGTTGTTAAATCTGCTCAGTATTAAGTTGCTCAGCTTGCTGAGCTGCAACGTGCGTGCTTCACTGAACACTTAAGTTTTAAATCTGCACTGCTGGCTATTTGGATAATCCACCAGTTCATGGGTTCTAGGATAATGTGGAATGGGCCTGAAAGTGCACAGTAGTTTTCAAATTAGGAAGGAAAATACCCAGAAAGAGAATAATACATCATTAAAAACATACTTTAAAAAAAAGAGAAAAAAGAAAAAAACAGAAAGAAAAGAAAAAGATATTTTTGTGTTTTGTCATAACAGAAAATGTCATAGATTTTAATCTCCAGTCAGAAAAAAAATCTGAGGCTACCATTCAGAACTCAATATATCTTTGTTTATCTATCTGGAATCCAAAGAATGAGAAATATAGATTAATGAAAAATGAAAAAAAAATCCCAAGTATACAATCTCTTTCCTTTTTTTTTGTTTTCTTGGTTTTTTTTTTTTTCCATGAAGCGTATAATCACTAAACAAGACAGCGCATTTTTACTGAACACCATCTGAAGACATTGCTTGTCAAAGAAAGTACTCAGCAAAAGATGTTCTCCACTTTATGAGTATATAAGACATGAAGACTAAAGAATGCAAATCCTGGAATCATTACAAGAGTAAAGTTAGAAGCATTAGGCTACAAAATGCTCATACATTATTAAATATCTCAGCTGTTGCACCAGAATACTTCTTAATTCTTCTTTTCAAAATAAATACCTTGCTCTTTTGGAGCCATCTCTATGGTATGCTACTACTTCAGGGGTCTTGCTTGTGTATAGCACATGCTCAGGGTCTTAATTTTGGTGTAGTATATTAAAAGATATTTGGGGGCTGGATATGTAAGGAAGAACTGTGAAGAGATGGAAGAGAGAAGGTAGGCATGTGGTAACCTGAACATTTTCAGCATGAAGGAAAGATACTGGAGTGAGTCTCAGACAACATAATTTCTTTAATTTGAGACATTACCATATACAAGCTCTCTTCATGATCTACATTCATGTCATGGGTAGTAGTAAATAACTTTTTGGCCACCTGTCTGTTTTGGCACTCATGAGAAATGATAACACTTCTGTTCATGGTGAAAAGAAGAATCATGCCAGCTGAGGTGCAGTTTTTCTCCATCATCACTGGGCTAAACACCAAGTATCTTGCTGCTTTATTGACACCACACTTATTCCGCTAGTTTGCATTTTTATTTAGGTAATTTTGTCAATACATTAGTGATGGCTTACTTAACAAAATTTGCTGAACATTGAAACCTTTTCCATTTTGGCAAGATTGCTCTTGCAATCAACAATTTTGACAGGGTCCTAAGTGCTTTCCTCTCCCTGCCCACCACCTCCCCTGCCCCCTAGCTGGAGGTCCCCCTACAGTGGCTATGACCTAGGACCCTTTGTCAGCCTCCCAGGGCCATCAGACCCTGCCCCAACAACACTGCAGCTGGACTGGTCCAGGTCCTCACAGCCCTGGCCTGCCTGGTCACAGACCCCACTAAGCCAGAACCTGTGGGCCCATGGTTTGTCCCCACTCCCAGGAGATTCCTGATGCTGGGGCTGTCGCTGGTGCTCCCTGTCTGACCTGCTCCTGTTCACCATGGTGGCCAGCAGAGTATCCCAGCAATATTCACCTTGAAATTGTCCAGGTTTGTGTATGGGTTATCTTGGGATATTATCCAGCAATGAACTATCGCTCTCAGTTTCATTTAATTTAGGAAATTACTCTTAAAAGAATAATCCTGTGACTGCACCTATGCTTTGGCCTGGTCAGCCAAAGTGGGTCAGTTATCGAGATGTTTTTTCTCATTGTCTTTGAAACCCTTATGAATATAGAAGCTGTTACAAATATACCTAGGACCTGTGTTATTAGATAGGCTCACACTACCTCTGTATCACCATCACAGTTTAACCCCAGCCAGCAGCCAAGCCTCATGCCAAGCCAAGTGAGCCAAGCTCACTTACTAAGTGAGCCAAGTTCACTTACTCTGTCACCAATAGGATCAGGGAGAGAATCAGAAGGGCAAAAGATAGAAAACTTGTGTGTTGAAAGACAGTTGAATAGGTGGAGCAGAAGTCACACACAAGCAAATCAAAACAAGGAATTTATTCAATCCTTTCCGTGGGCAGGCAGGTGTTCAACCATCTCCAAGAGAGCAGGGCCCCATCACCAGTAATGTTGACTTGGGAAGGAAAATTTCATAACCCCAAATATCTTGCCCCTACTTCTTCTCCCCTCTCACTTTACAGATGAGCATGATGTCACATAGTCTGGAATATCCCTTTGGTCAGTTGGAGTTGGCTGTCCTAGCCATGCCTCCTCCCAACTTTCCAAGCAGCCCCAGACTCCTCACCAGTGTGGGAGTACTAAAAGCAGAAAAGACCTTGGTTCTCTATAAACACTGCTCAGCCCTAACACAAACATCTCTGTGTTATCAACCCTGTGTTCAACACAAATCCAAAACACAACCCCATACCAGTAACTGCGAAGAAAATTAAGTCTACCTCAACCAAAGCCAACACAATCACACACAAACTCCCTTACAGAATACCTGTAATCCTTATAGGTGCTGTAGTGCATCAAAATGAACAAAAAATGTCAAGGAATGATGAGAAAGTCAAAAGGAGTTTTCAATGGCACATATTTCCAGTACTAAACCTCTCTCTCACTCTGTCTTTCCCCTGGGTCTTCAAGCTTGCAAGCAGCTCCAAGTAAAAGGCATGTACCACATAACAACAAGAACTCTTGTAACAGAGTGAAAACCCAATAATTGTCATTGCCTTGACATTTGCTGCTTGCTCAATGGTACCAATCTCTGTGCAAACTTCTATGAACACAAATATATTGCTGTTGTTCTGCTAGTTCAGAAGAAACTGAGAATACTGAGAAACTGAGAGTACTCCACCTTTTCTGTTCTCTGTGTGAAACATGCAGTGATCCAGGGGATGCTGTGCAGTGTGCTTGCTTCAGAGCACATGATAAAGAGTCTGGTTTTGTATTTCAAGCATCTCACATAGACAATAAAAGAGCCTCATCTATATCTATGGGATAATATGAATAAACTCAATAGGCAGCACTTAGTAAAAATACATCCTTGGAAATATATAATGCAATATCCTAAAGTAATTTCATAAATGTGAGTCACCTAATACAATTATAATATTATAACAAGCCATTTCAGAGGCAAAAAATCTTCATGCATGATTAAATGACAAACTTGTCTGAGCATACTGAGAATTTTTAAAATTGCAGCAGTTCTTTTATTTCAGCTTCTTCTTCAGATATAAGATGAGCTTTATATAGATTTATCTTCACTTTTTAATTTTCTAGATAGTGTTAACATTCTCTCTAAAGCAAGAGATGAAACAGAACTGAAACCACTAATGCATAAAAGACTTTCCTTCTTCAAAGACAAAGAACAATATACTTTTTAGTGATGTAGCTTTCACCAACATAATACCTCATTATTCATGACATTTTGTCCATTATAGCATGAGATTCCTCAAAAGATAGAAGTAATCATCCAGCAGAAAAGTCTAGCTAATTATCCATTGTCTGAGAAATCGAGCTGGTGTAATGGATGAAACATCAGTTGCAGCAATTGCTGGTGTCTACTGACAGAAGAAATATATCTCTGAAATTACTGTACCAGAAATCTCAGAAATCTGAGGCTCCTACCTGCTCTCTCCAGATTGATAAAAAAACTTGTTTACAGCAGAAAATTATGTATATACACACATATAAGACAAATTAAATGCCTTAAAAATAATAATGGAATGTTACATAAACATGACTTTTGTGGAATATACAAGGTATTGGCTTGTTTCTTATTGTTTTATAGAGCAATTAGTGATTCTGTAAGATCTGAGGAGGTATAAATATAAGGAACTTTTTGAGAGTAGGAATACATGCTTTAAAATTTCACTTCAGTCAATTCTTTAAAACACATACTATTAAAAATATATTTTGCTTGATTACTTTTTTTTAAAATACACAAAATAATTTAATTCTATATTAGAGTTAGAAAAAGGCATAACATAAGTGCTTTAACATCTAAGCATGACTGCTTAGTAAGTTTTTCCATCCTAGGCAGCTAAATCTTTATCAATTAAAATTAACAAGTAAATAGCAGGGAAATTTAGACACTTTGGATACCAGAAGCAGGAGAATTGGCAATTGTACTGGGGACTTCTAGGACAGCTGAAAAGAAAACAAGAAAGGCTAGCAAAAGACTAGAAAGTGAAGGAAAAGATGACCATGTGCACAGAAGTTAGAAATGGACAATGAAAATAACATCTTAATACAGGGAAAAAAGTACCAGAGCCAGGGCATTCATGTGAAAAGATAGAAGATAAGATAAGACATTTCTAAAAAGCTGATTTTTATTAAATTTGAGAAGTAAGACCTGAGGAGAAAGGGAGATGTCCTACATTAAATGTTAATAGATTCTACTGTAAGAAAGTTGGGTCGTAGTTCTGCCTTCAGATAAATTACAGTGAGAAGTGTATATAATGCAGAGGCAGGATTTGGCCCTTTTCATTTGCCATTTTAAGGTGATTGAAAACAAAGAGAGGTCAGAATAAAAGATGGTTGGACCAGAGGATCATTGAGGTTCCTTTCAATCTGATGTTCTATGATTCTGTGATGAGATAGCTGGAGGATTATAAGCAAAATCTCTCTGCAGTCTGTTTCTATGCTAATTCATTCTGAGCTGTGCTTCATTTGCTGTATCTGGAAAGGTTACAAACTGGCATTCTCCGAGGAGCTGTAAAGGAAAATGAGTCCTTAGGTACTAAGCAAAGATATAGAAATAGCTTTAGTTTTCTGATGGAATGGTGACAAGTAATATTTGAAGTGAAACTTTTTTCTATGTATGCCTCTCTATGCCTCTAACGTAATGTATTGCGTTAGAGGTCAAAACCAGCTATCAATTTTTGTCAAAATCCTATTTAAAAACTTTTGCAAAACTGGCTTATCTGTTTGCAAGTATTATCACGTACACAGGATAAAAAAAAAAAAA
>VZRH01004966.1:285113-302260 GCA_013397555.1 Urocynchramus pylzowi | reverse complement strand
TAGAATTTTGGGGTTTTAGAATGGGGGTTCAAGAGGCAAGATGGAGGAATCTGGGCGTGTCCTGTCCTTCCTCTCCTTCTTCTTGTCATCCATCTTCTGCTGTGACAGGGACACTTATGGATTGGTTTAGAGCAGAGACAGACTGTCTAACATAAGTGACAGGTATTGGAAAATTATTGTAAATAAAGTACACTTAGTTTTTAGTATAAAAAGTTAACACCATCCCAAGGGCGGGCAGAGTGTGCCTCAGCACGGCCTGCTGGACAGATCTCATCAGGTCAGAGAAAGAATGCTATAGATAAGAAAAAATAAACAACCTTGAAAAGCAGAACTGACGAATCTCAGCTTCTTCTTTGGTTGTGGGGCTGGGAGAAGAACACTTTCTAATACCTCGGGAACTATCACAGGCACAGAAACCCGAGATTTACCATTTTTTAGTATGTTTGTCAGCTGTTGAAGGCCAGATTTATTGTGGTGTAGATATGGAAATACATGTGGCATGTTCCTGTACATAAAAAGAAAATTTTACCACAAACTTATGGAAATTCTTGTCAAAAGTAGCAATTCAATTAATTCCACAGTTATGAATAATTGAAAAGAGGTGACCATGTCACAATACTTTTTATAATACTTTGCACCTTTCAACAACCTAATTAAGAAATTATTTCTCAAGAAAAAAAGTGAAGGGTTTGAACCAAGAAGAGAAAAATTACTGAGATTATCAGAACTGACTTAAAGCAAATGAACCAACATGACCAAGTTTTTAAGCCTTAAGAGACTGACAGCTTACATCCCATTAATATCTAACATGAGGAAGCATGAGGAAAATATTTCTAAGTTTCAATAGCAAGAAATAAATCTAGATGAATTTAGAATTTAGAATAGAACTAAAATACAGTTGCTTAATAATTATGGGTTTTAATCATCATCGGATGTACCGGATTCTCTCTCACTTGAAGTCTTTAACCCAAAAAAGACAGTTTTTCACCGAAAATTCTGTGTTTCATTGCAAAGCTGTGAACTTGACAGAGGAACTTTCAGGTGAAATTCCATTGGGCTTGGTTGTAGAAGAAATCAGAATAGATTAAGACAATTATTCTTTCTGATTCTTGGGTTGGGTTGTTTTTTTTTTTTTTTTTAATCCCTCCTTAGGAAAGGAACATGGCATTAATATTCTACTTTGCTGATGCCTCACTATGAAGTCTTTGGCATGTCAATGCCAGAGGGTGAATCAGGTGAAAACTTAGAAGAAATGAAAATGAAGATAAAAAAGGAAAAGGAAATTGTTTTGTGTTTGATGGTAGATTTCTGTGAAGCAACACAATGAACAGAAATGCATTTGGAAAAGAAATTCAATTGATTTCACCAATCTATCTTACCACCAAATAGATTAGGATGGTTTTTGTTGCTTGGTGCAAAGATGAACGGATACAATAACCTTGAAAGAATAAATTTTTTCAGTGTTGCCTATGCTATTGTAATTATTTTAGTCTTGTACAATTTAAAAATTAACCCTCCCGTCCATCTTTCATACCCACCCATCTATTGTTCATGCCTCAACCTTTATAAATTACTAATTCCTTAATGGACAGTGAGAGATACCCTAGCAAATTTCTAGTTGTATGCAATGGACAATTCTGTAGGTCTCTGATTTGTAACTTTAATCAACTCCTCTGTCAGACAAATGGTTCAATTAATATGATTATATGTATAGGTATAGGGGCCCTGCCTATGAGTACCGGACAGCATTTCTCACACTGAATGAGACTGAAATTCCAAGAGGCATGTATATCTCAAAGAAAAGTTAATTTCTTGCAATTAAGAACTGCTTTAGGGATGTTGCTGGTAACATGCAAGCCTAAATGTAGAGGTTATTTTGCAATTACAACATTTCTGCTGGTGAATATCTAAATGTTAGAGCAGATAATGACACATGCATCTAAAATATTTAAAATATTTTCTCCTATGTCACCCAATTTGTCCTGATCTTTTCATTTTTAGCCCATTATATGTTATGTTATCATATTTTACATGCTATTAACCTTCTACTCAACTGGAGGATAAAACTTGTAATTTCAAAAAAGTCCATACGTTTTCTTTTTCCCCTGTCATAGAATATTAATTGTTGTTATTTAAAGAAATTTGAAAGAAATTCAGTATGGCTGATATTGCAAATTGCAGCATTTATAACATGGAAATTGTCTTAGTAGTTAGATAGATAGTTTTCATTAAAATTACAATCTATTATTTATACTACTAATAAATAGTTCTAATGAGTGTATCATCTTGTAAATATTGATGACTTTATCTAATAAAGGGTATGAGGATTCTGAAAATTCTGTTTTGAAGTATCTAACTTTATTCTGAAGCAGGACACAAAATCTCTAGTTTAGGTTCCTAAATACTTAGGCAGAATATCAGGACAGCCAGGTAACTTCAAATGGAATGTAGAAACCAACATTCAGGAAAGCAAATATAGAGGCAGAGGTGTATCTCTTCCTAAGTTGTTGCCAACAGGACTGCCACTTGGAACTGACAGTCTGGAACTGTTCTGGTGAAAAGAAGCCAAAAGGCAATTCTTCTCCAAAAGGAAAAATAATCTATATTAAATTCTGCTCACTGGGAACATGTCCTAAGTTTTGATGATAACGAACACTGATATCATCTTCATTTTATCCAGTTTTGATGTGCAATTTGTAGGTTCTGAATGATACCAGGCTTTGATCTATCCAGGCTCATAAATCTGAGATGTATACAGAGGTGCAGCTTAAATAGTAAGGTAAGCATTAGTAATAAAAGGAAAGTACATTTAACATAGGTTAAATAAAACTGAGTTGAAAGGACAGATGCTCAGGAACCTAGACATTTAGCCTGTGATTTCTGCTGAATTCCAACTCTAAGGACTGTGGTTGCTTGTTGTCTCTAATAAAAATTATGTTTTCACCTTTTATGAGTATCAGTCACTTTGTTTCTGTGAATTGGCAATTAATTCTGAAGAACACAAACTATTGCTCTTCAATATAAATAATAAAGACAGTAACAGTATATTTTTAAAGTACTGCATATATTAGAAACTAATTGCATGCAGGATATCACTAACCACAGTTAATTGCCATTAAAGAATGTAGATTGCATTTTGCTGTTTGATTAATGAAAGTTTAAACCCCTTGTTCTTTGTAACCATGATTTGGTATTTATAATTTTTTAAGATGTGCTTTTTTCATGGTGTTTAAATACTTAAGGGGAAAACCCTTTAGACCTCAATATTGTAATTTGGAGACTGTAGTTTTAATGAGAGTTTTTCAGTATGACTCTTTAGGCATTCCTTGTTCATTATCTCATCTGTGACCTTCAAACATTCTGGAAGGAGATATTGAGATAATACGATTTCTTCTTTTAGTGTGTTTGTTTTACGTACATCGAGGTCTCTAAATGACGATAAGGACGGCAGGAAAGAAATGCCATCCATAGAGTATTTGTTTCTCTTACCATGTCATCCCACTGACCCCCCTGCCCTACCTCCTTTCTGTGTGCTGCTCTCTGCAACAGCTGTTTCTAAAGGACCAGATGTCTAATTTCTCTGTGTCTCATACCTTGCATCTGGATATGATACAAGGATCTTGTCAGAGAAAGGGATTAGAAAGGATGGACAACTTAAAATGATGGACAAAAATGGCCTTTCAGTAGTGATTGCCTCACAGAGCTGGATTTTACTAGACATTGATAAGGCTGGGCTGCAGGACGCTCTTCAGGTTATTTGAGTGCACAGACACCAATGGCTAGTGCATTAGCTGTGAACCCTAACTAGCTTAAGAAAACACTAGAAAGAGAACAAGAAAATACGTGACTAGAATGATTATGGATAACTTCCCACATTAAAGAGCCAGATGAAAAACTTATAAAGCAAACAAATGCTAATACTTAACAAATAAACTGGTGATGGGAAAAAGATGAAAAAATATTCTAGAAATATAATGATATTGCCTCCTTTCTTTTTACCTAGTAAAGGCACGAGCATGATTGCATATACATTTGTACCATGCCAGTATAGCATATACTCTTTATCTTTGCCCTTGGAGAGACAAGATGCCTATTTAGGACACCTTTGGTAAATTAATTTCCATCAAATGCATAAATTATTCTGTCTAAGTTGAAAAAAAAAAGTTGAAGACATTATGACATTTAGACAGCATGATCTATGTTCCTCCATGTCCACATTAGCCCAGAGTATGAGTATCAACTGTCTTACCCATGGGAATATAAAACCCCTTCTTCAGACAGATATCTATGCAGGCAACAAAGATCAGCAGATGCCCAGCTGTTCTTATGTTTGTAATTAAACAAAAATTACAGTGATTAAATATATTCAAAGGGAAAAATATAAAAATTTTGATAACAGCTTAATTTTCCTGGACTAGTCAAAAGGTAAAATTTATGCCTTAAAAATATACTTTTTAAAATAGGCATGGATGTTTTTCCTCCAATATCACAAATATCATTAGGCAAAAATGTCTGTATGAGTTGGTGTTTTCTACAATTCCTGTATATAATTTTACTGCAGGTATAGAGGAAATAAGAGTAATTCAATTTTGGATTTTTGAAAGGTAAAAGATATGAGGACTGGTGGCACTAACACCTCTGGATCTGTTCTGTTCCGAGGCACACAGCTCAGAAAAACAAAGGCCTCATCTTTATTATCTTCAATAATGAAGGAAGAATCCATTGAATTTATTAACATCTTTAATTATTTACAGCATTTGGGATGAGTCAAAAAGGTATCCATTTTGTTATTTAGTAACTTAAATTATTAAAGATTCATTGTATCATTGATCAGCCAGTTGCGCTGAAAGCCTGAAGATCTATTCTGTTAGATAGCAGGCAGCTCCTGCAAGATGTTTGAGAAATATCTTTATCTTTCAAATTTGAAAAGCTGCCATCTGGAGCTATATTCCCACTTTTTGCTGAGCAGCACTCTCTTAGCTAAGAAGCAAAGTCATATGTTCTTTTTGGGATAGCTCATTTATGTTCCCTCGAGCTTCCTGTCACCAAGGAATTTTCAGTGCAAGTCAATCTTCCAAAAATGGGGATTTGCAGAGGCAAATCTCCCCAGAGACTGGACAGCATTTCATGTTGAATGGTCTGGGTATATCACCTCTGCCTAGTCAGTTAATCCACCATCTTTTATTTTTCAGAGTTTTTGGTTGGTATTTCATATAAACTGATAAGAAAAATAAACTGAATGAAACTGGAGCCATAGTCTGTTGTGGAAACTGGTGAAATAGAGTTGAGATTTGAGACAGGCTGGACATGCAGTGCAAGCAGTCACTGCTTTCTAGTTGTCTATGCATGTGACATTGCTGAAATATACACTTTCAGAAAATATTTTAGTTGAGGTAAAACATTTATTATCAGGCCAGTGGATAAAGTAATATATAAAAAACAAATCTTCATCTTTGCAGCTCTAACTAGCATTCTAAGATAATCCACTAAAATATTTTTTTAATGTTAGTTAGTTTTGGGAGTTTATGGGGTGTTTGTGCTTTTCCTCTTATTTTTCTTGAATCACGACATACTCCTTTGTGCGATATGTCATTAAGTTTGGAAATAAACAAATCATTGCTGTAGTCTTGGCATTAATAAAATCCTATATATGTGACAATATGGGGTAGTAGGTATTTTGGAAGCAAAAAGGAATGTTGACTTTGTCTGTGCCAGAAAAGGATGTTTAGCCTACAGCTATTTCATGGCAGTATTAGTGTCCAAGACCTGAAAGCAATGGAATAGATTTAGCTTGCTTGTAGACTTATGTTGTTATTTTTGAATGGAAAATATCAGCAGACAGAAAGTCTGAAAAGTCCCTCTATTCAAACAGTCATTGCATTTCAGGAATAACAAGAAGCATAATTGTTTACTCTGTATAACTGCAGATAAACCCCTGTAAACTTGCTTTCCTCCACTGTGCCTCCTTCCTTTTGCTTTTTTTTCCTCTAAGTAGCAGTGATGCAGTAGAATTCAGTGGAGCATAAGCTCAACTGATATCTATCTCAATTGATTAACTGTCTAAAAGATTTGATTTTCAGAATAGATGCCCAAGAGAGCTCCAATTCATTAGTGGTTGTCCACATGCGATTAGAAACTGTGGGAGGTCTAACCCCCTCTTTTAATTGATCCAATTTCATATTTCTCATGGTCATTAAGTGTGTTAATGGCAACTTAGCACCTGCATTAAGAAACCAACTTAACAACATGCTATAAATGACTTTAAGTCAGCAGGTGCCAAATTTACAGGAGAAAAAATGTCATGATTTCTGCTCTAATGTTACTGCAGGAGGGATATGAAGCAATAAAATTTTGCAATTGTTTAATCCATCATGATCAAGAAGTCATCATTTGATGATAACATGATTGTTATATAATAACTATCCTTTGTTACTTGATTGCCCCTTCTTCACTCAAGGGTATCATTCCTCTTTTTTATGTTAATAACAACATTCATTTATGCTACTCTGTAAGGAAGTAAGACTTTCCACTTTCTTTACTATAATGATATCATAAGATTGAAGAAGCTATTTTAGCTGTAGGTTATGCCAGAAACACCCACAAATTCTTTATTATTGTGCTGTGTTTACACAGACATTTTACTTGAGAAATCTATTTGTAAATTATATTAAAGGAAGCTCTCATTTTAATAGCATGCTACTTCTAAAGTTATTTTGATTCCAGCAGGATTGGCAGTGCTTTTGAAAAAATGCTGACAGAAAATTTAAGACAGAGTTTGGGAGTGATTATAGCAAATATTCAACTGCTCTATTAGTTTTTAATGAGGGATGTAAGAGTTTCTTCTTTTCTTCTAAAGATATTGTTGAACTATTTCTTAGTTTCTTCCCTAAAATATATATGCAAGATGACTGCATAGATAAACACTACAAATACAATTTCTTGGAATTGTACCTCCTCACATGCCCAAATTTGCCCCATTCTGAGCAGCCATATGCCTAAACCCTGCTGGTTTCCAGAAAATACCTGGAGAAATGTCTGTGCTCCCTGAAGTGTTCAGTCTGTGAAGCATTCTGACAATGGCATATTTAGCATGCACCTATTGGATTAGGTTGCCATACAAAATGGAGTTACTTTGGGCTTTGTTACTGCACAACAGAGTAATTGGCAATAATTTCCCAACATTTCTGAGAATCAAAGAGCATTCTACAAATGAAAGGGAATCAGGTCTGTTTTAAGCTGTGACAGTGGGTACCCCATAGAGTTGAAAGACAGAAGGAAATACCACAATGAGAACTGTTCCTTGGAATTGGTTAGCATTTAAGAAAAAATTAAGTAGGATAATATGAAAGACATAATGGGAGAATGAGAACATAGGCAGTTAAGAATGTTTCATTAAGAATGTAAGGGGAAGAAAGGAGTAGAGAATGTGAGACGCAAAAAGTAGGATTGAGGGTGTTGTCTGGCAGGATAACAGACAAATGTCATCCTTTCAGAAAATGAATGCAGTTTCTAATATTTCTAATATTACAGAAATCCAACCTTATTATCTTCTGGGTCAACACAAAAAATATAAATACACTAAGTATAAACTTTAGGCCAGATGCTCTTCAGAAAAGAAAAGATTGTACTCTGAGTTACAGGAAGACACAGGGACCTGTGGTAGCAGTCAGGTGACTGGATACTCAGAAGCACAGCTGGAACTGATGGTCCTAGACTTTTGCACATTTGGACAGGTAGTATATAAAATCTCTGTAGCTCCTTCATTTAGGGTCCCTTTCCAGAGGCAACCAGGCTCTGGCTGTTATTTTTTTATTTAGCTATTGCACCAGGACTAAAATATTTGAAGTATTGAGATGCCTGAGACTTAGTTTGGGAAACCTAGGGTGGTGATGGTATGGACTGTGGGAATGGGGTGTGGTGGGAGTTAAAAGGAGCACCTGTTGTTTCACTGGAGAGATGCCCTGTGAGTGGGCTGCAGTTCCACTCGAGTTGTGTGGTTGTGTCTGCCAGCATGTCTCCTGGATGGTCAAATGGGAAAACTTCCTTAACAAGGGGAGCAATGTTTAGATGAAGACATGCATATCTGAGAAAGTAATTGGGATGCTGATTGCTATCAATTTCTAGTTCTTAGATGAATATGGAACAGTCCTGACAAAGTGTACATCTTTCCTCCTTTCCTAGAAAGCAGCAAGCATTTGGCTTGGTTATGAAGGCATGTTGCTTTCTGCTACTCTGCAGGAATGGTGGGAACGAGATTTGTTCCTACAGTCCTATAGCTGGCCCCTGTTCTTATCTGAGAAGTGTCAGCTGAGACATGGTATTAAGTGGCACTACTTGAGAGAGACCAAGGTTGTGCCCCTCAGAGAGGAGAAAAGAGTTCCTTGGGTGTTGAGACAGAAGCTCTGTGTTCTTTTACTTCACAGTAACATGCTCCTGGGATTCATCCTTTGCTTATTAATTTCTCAGGACTCAGAACTCTTTAGGTGAATTGCTTTGTCAGACCTCATTTGGTGATTGGTTTAAAAAAGAATAATTAGTTAAATGTGAGCTTTATATAAATATTTGCGTATATGTTTATACACATATTCTTATATAGTGATATCAGATTTGTTTAATTAGTTCAGCTGAACTAACAGATTGTCATTACTGGCATAATGGTGTGTAATCAGCAAGTTTCTGTGTTAAAACTCAGAGCTCAAGTTTTATATGCAAGGGAAATGTAGAATTCTTCATGCCTGTATTTTGCTTTTAGGAACTGACAATATGAGTATAGTTGGTTCAAGAAGATGCAAAATGTGATTCTATTAATATTACCTTACATATTAAGTTTATATAATCCTTACGTTTCCATCTGTGTCACATTTTGATACAGAACAAAAATGTTGCCAGACGTTCTACAATTATGTAGTTAAATGGAAAATTGTTGGAACCATCTGTAAAATCCCACTACAAAGAAAATCTAATTGTCTAGTATTTTTATTCTTTTTGACATAAGTCCAAGAAATTGCAACAAGGAGTCTAAAGAATACATGCAGCAATAAGAGGAAAGAATAAAATCACAAACTTTTGTAACAGTAATTCACCCAGAATGCAGGCATTTAGCCTCAGTCTAGTAGGGACAGAAAAGGGTATAGATCTAAAAGTTTTATATGTACATACGCAGGTATATGTCCAAAAGTTTTCATGAGACTCAAAGAGCATGCATAAGCAGAATTCTCAAAAATTTCTTTCTTTTTTTTTTTTTTAATTCCTGACCTCTTTTTCTGTTTTTTTCTGATCTTCTAAGTACAAATTAACAGAAGACAAGGTAAGTAAAGTCGAAAAGGCGAGTAAGTAAAATAATGATTATCGTGCCTTTAGGAAAACTTAAATCTATTGAAACTTTTCATTAGTGTTTCCCTGCTTGTCTCTTTATTTCTTGATGAACTTCCCACAGGGGAAAAGATTCTTATTAACTGACTAATGAATACCTGGGTGATAAATATAAATTATGAAAATTCTGTAGACAACTTTTGGGTACAATGTGAATAATTTAATTCTTCATTAACTCCTTAGAGTGAATATTCTATTATCCTGCCAAGTTTTGATTTTATTAGTAAATTCAATTTAATCCTTATACTTCTAATATAATATCAAAACAAACAGCAACAGTTGCATAAATCAAAACACATGTTAATCATTTTCCCAGAATTCCAGCCAAAATCTTAGTTTGTATAAACTGATTTTTGACTAACAAACTCAGTGATGAAATATCTTTTTATAGCAGTTGAGGGCTTGGCTTCTTATAACACAGAAAATGTATTTCCTTTGGGACCCTACCTGATACTGCATTTGTAAATTGCTACAAGCCTGGTGTATCGATAGTCTGATGTGAGAAACTCAGACCAATATTTTTTATTTCAGGGCAAAATGGGAAAAATAGTTTACAATGAGAGAGCTTAGAAAAGCACAACTGTAATTAGAACTATACAATGGATGAAAAATTGGGAATGTATAGTAGCTTCAGGTGATGTAGAAAAACACATTGTGCTGATTTGTTCTCCCTTCAAAAAGCATTGTTTTATTTTAATCAATGGAAAAATCCATGAAAACTGATTGATGAAGATCTCACTTTTTAATGTACTTTATATATATACAATAAATTTTCATAGGTTACCATTTACGTATCTATGTGCTGAATATTTTATTAGAATATTTATGATACTGAGAAGTGGAGAAAGCAACATACTGTCTTTACCTGGTCACAGGATTTTAATAAGCTGAACTGCTTCACTGGAAACAGAAGAGTACTCTGGTACTTGGGACAGAGCAACAAGGGAAGTCCAGAATATGCACATCTGCATATGTCTGTACATATGGAGACACCAGAATTCAGGTGGTTTAATCTTCTACTGTATCCTACTTCTATAATTTGGCAAAACATTTGTACCAAACAGAGCAGCTTGCTTGCCTGTCTTCCAGGCTCAGACAGAATTTTGAAATTCTGTGTACTCCAGGCTCTCAGAAGAACTCAGTCTGCCTACAAGGAAGACTGAGTGCTTTACAACATGCAGCAGCACCTTCCCTTTCAGAGTGTTTCAAAAAGAGTTGCTTTCTTTTGATGTTCTTACTGGTTTGAGCCCTCACAGCAATTCTCTGAGCAACTACATTTGTTCTATTTTGCATAAAAATAATTTGTCTTTCTACAGTTTAATTTGTGACTTGGAAGTCATTAAGAGCAGAATCAGGTCTTGTACACACGCTTCAGGAATGAGACACTTGCAGAGCAATTTCTTCTGTTTGGAGAAAGTGTTTAGTTACTCTCAGTGACTTAATATATATACACCATGCATTGTTATTACCATGTCTAAAAATGCTTTCTTTCAGAGAATAACTTGGATGATTACATGATGTTGGGACATTTTTTTTTAAGTTAAAGTTATGATTATTTGTCTTCATTATGAACATTATAATCAGATTTTGTATTTCCTGGTAGGTATCTGCTATACATACAATTTTTTTCTTAATTGGCAAAACAGTTAAGATTTAAACAGTTTTCTAACACAGTACTCTTTTTTCTCTAGGTTCAAGTGTAAGATATTTTGTTTTCATAATTCATTTTTCATTCTGTCTCTTTAAACTCATAGGAAAGAAACATGAGTCAAGTGCTTTGTCTGAAAGTTACTTGAGTTAAAACTTCATAAGTTGCTTGGCTTAAAACTTCATACTTAGGCAATGTTTGTTTCAATGATCAAAGATTTAGAAATTGCTTGCATTCTTACAAAAGCAGCTCTATTATGAATAAATATTTAATTTGGGTGGAACCTCAGTAGTATTCTGGGCAGCCTAGCAAAGCAGGGTCAGATACTGGGCAGATTAAGTTCCTCAAGATTTTAGGCAGGCAGATATTGAAACTCCCTTCTAGTCTCTCTGGACAAACTACTCTGTTGTTTCACTGCTTTGCTTATGAAAAATTTTCCATCCAGCAAATCTGATCCTTACATGGTTTAGTTTGTGCCCATTGCACTTCACTTGTGCTTGTATCATATAATGGTGTAGGTATGCTTGGAACTGCTTTCCTTTAAGTAACTTCACACATTTGTCTTTTAGTACTGTCAAGTAAACTATTGAATTAGCAGATCTGGAAGGTAAAATCAGTTTCTTGATCAGGGGACAATGCAGTAAAGGACCTACTTATGCTGGCTTTGTCAAAAACAAAGCTAGAGTCTGCTAATAAATGCAAATGTACAGAGACATCTCAGTCTGCCTTTATATTGGTTGTTCTTAATAGCTGCATTTAGATATTATATTGCCTTTCTTATGACCCCCATCATTTTTCATGCAAATGCCAGACACCTTTTTCTTAAAAATTTTCATTTTTTTAAACCTAATTGGTAAAGGGTTTTACATTCCTAGTTTATGTAGTTCTTCTTGTCCTACTCCCCTACCTGTTAGGAAATTAATACATAATGTACAGGAAACTCCTTTCTTCAAATTTTTATATTTACAGTGGAATAGACAGATGACAAAGCAAACACCACAAAAAACCATAAGTGCCCTGAATGTTAAAATGAAATCTTAGTTTTCAGTTCCTCTAGACTTACTGTGCCAAGAGCTGAGATTTCACTAACGTTCTGATTACACCAAGTAATCTGTTCCCCTGCAGAGGCAGTTGTGCAATGTCATTTGATTGTATTTTGTCCAGTAGTGTTCTGCTTACATGACAGCTTTGGGTTTTTTTCTTTTTGTTTTGTCTTTTTTCCACAATGTATTTCTACCTTTTCTGTCTTCTTATAAAAGTACTTACAATTTAATGGGTCTTCTAATTGAAGAGAAAAGTGCTTGCTTGCACTTAAAAATAGCTTTCAGTGAATTTGTCATGTACCAGTAATACAAGAGCTGTCTTTCTGCTATTAGCACTGCAGAATAAACCTGTGGTTAATACCTTATTTACACAAACTGAAGACGTCGGGCGACCTTGAAGCTGCATTGTGTTCAGTGCCCTTTTTATAACCTTAATTACCAGGGAATACAGTGCTTTAAAGAAAGACTAACATTTCACTTTAACATCCACGATAATCTATTATAAAGCCAGCTAAGCCAGCCCCCAAATACAGAGAAATGTTATTACATGCTCAGCTAGCTGTCAAGGGGCCATGAGTCAGTGGCTTACAGTTATCAAAAGTAACAAGGTTGTTCAGAATTTCATCCAACAAAGCCAGCCAGCTTATGAAGGGATTAAGCACTCTTTGATTAGAACAAATGGAACACATCCTGCCCTTTTAATTAGCATTCCCTTTCACTTGGTTTAGTCTGGTAATTTGACACTCTTACTAGCCAATGCAAGAAAAGACTCAGTTGTGGCCTACCCATGAGTATCACAGCAGCAGTATATTAGCGTGCACTAGCTAAATTGTGAGCAATCTTGGAGATCATGCTCAGCTTCCTATGAAAATCCCAAGGGCATAATGTCAACAGACAAAGTGTAATAATATTTAATGCAATGTGTGACAGCAGACTTCATGAGCCTTTAGGCACAATATATTGCCCTGAGGCCACAGTCCTTCTACCTTCTATCTAGACAACCAAAAAGATTTTATGTCAGCTTTATTGATATTTTAAAGGTTCATATTTTAATTTCTCACTTAAGTCAGTCACAGCAACGTGTGTTTGCAGTGGTGAAGAAATGAGTAAAAAAATATATGGAAAATAATGAAGCGTTCATATGAAGACAGCTTGGTGTGGAAACATTTACCCTTGCCATGTTGAAAAGAAAGAAAACAGTTGTTTCATTGGAACACAAATACTGGCACCTTGATTTTGTACTGCCTTCCCTCACCTTTTCCCTGTTTTCCTCTCCCTGACTTGGTACCTCAGTGTGGATTGGTAACTGATAAAGATTGAGGAAATTACAGGTGAGAAACATGCTCTCCAGAATTCAGTTGTGCCAAACTCCAGGCAATACACTGAATAATCACTGGATGAAATGATCATCAATGTTTTTCAAGCTGCCTACTTTCTCTGATACTTTTCATTGACATGCATTTGAAATAAACCCCACTATATGTTGTCCCTCTTGTCTCAAATTGACTGCTTGAATGTGTACTTGAGAATGTCCTCCTGCTCACTCATATCCTATCATTCCCTGCTTTCTTCTGTCCTTCCTTCTGTATGATAATAAGTGCAAAATATCCAAGTTTGTTCAGCATAAACAGTGATGACAGCCAGCTCATATTTCAAGAGCAGCTGCTCATCTCCTACTCTCCACCCACCAGGCATCACCCCTTCCTCAGGTCTGCCCTGTGATCTGCTTGTGTAATCACTCGCTAACACAGTTCAACCAAAAGTACCTCTCTTAAAAAAGTTCTAACTTTTAAAGGATTTGAGTTAACCAAAATGATAATGGCTTATGGCTTAATGGCTTATTTGGGAAGTAAGTATAATCTAATTCCATTAAATATTCAAATTTGACTTTTATCTTGTATTTCTCATTCCTAAAAGCACAAAAGCAGCATAGTATTTCATTTATATAAATTATCTGCTAGACTACAAAACAACTAATTTAAAAATATAATTGTTTTTTTTAATGTCCCTTCCAACTCAAGCCATTCTGTGATTCTGTGATCAACTGGAATTAGATTTCATGTATTGTCTCCCAAAGCTATCATTATGTCTCCCACCACACCTTTATTGTCCTGAAGTAGAGCATGGAAGCAGACAATATGGCCTACATTTTCACAGATATTTAGACCTTAGTTTTCAGTTCACACCAAGACTTTGTGTGACTCACTAGAAATACATGAGGGAACTTAGTTATCACTCCTCTCAAATTCTGTAAGTGGGCACTATTTTCTTAGGGCAGAAGAGCAGGATATTTGGTGTCTCTGCAATATTAGATTTAAGAAAGTCTGCTGGGAATTACATAGAGTAGCCTGGGTTTTGTTCATTGGTCTTTTACTTCAAGTGCTTCACCTCTTATTGGGTTATTTGCCTGCCTACAGGCAGGAAGCAATATAAATTACTGTAAAAATCCACAGTAGCTGAAACTGCACTCTTCTCTTATCACTGCTCTTACCCCTTTCTACAGTCTGTATTTTTGAGTGACCCTTGACAGAAACATTCAAAGGATATGCTTCAAGTTCACTTTTCAGATCTCAACAATATTCTAAATAATTTTACTAGGCACATTATGCATGCTTAAAACGTCTACATTCTAAGAGACAATTCTAGTCCATTTTCAAGGATAGTATTAAAAAAAATTAACAACAACAAAATTCAATATGAAAAGTCTTTCTGAAGATAAAAAAAGAGTAAAATTATTTGCCCTTTAGAATGAATAAACTTCAGAGAACAGATCAGTGTAGGGATTTTTTTTTTGTAATTTAACAAGAATTTCTGTTTTAATGAAAGAAAAAATTATTTCAGATTGCCTGTCAAAAGTAAGATCCTTTATAAAGATGTATGAAATGTCACCATAATGATTTTTTCCTTGATGTATATTTTTAAAAGATGATGGGCATGTTTTGGTTTGGGCATAATAATACAAGTCATGCACATCATTGTAGTTTCTTTTAACTTGACTTCTTGTTTCTTGTTTCCAGTGTTACATTTTTTTTTAATGTATCCTGGGATGTAAAAATTATTTTGAAATTACAAACCACCTAGTTTCAGGTAGGTATTTTCAAAAAGAAATTTTCTTGAAGGACGAAACATAATGAAATCAAGTGAAATAATTTCTTTTTTCTCTTCTTTTTATAGAGGCTTTTGAGACACTTAATGTTCTATGAAATAATACTTTCTAGGTTGTGTTTCTCTAATAGATGAATAACATAGAATTAAAGTAATTGAATAGAAGCTGTAAGATAATAATTTAGTTTCAAGAATATTAGTATAGAAACAACTTGGGTAAGTTGCAGGATGAAATATAAAAATAATAATAGATGACATCTTAGGGAAAGTGGAAAAGGGGCAAACAAAAGTATTCAAGAATTTATCCAGAACGTGAGAAGAGGTGAAAAAAAAGAGGTTATAATTGTGGTTTATGCATTTCCTTAGGTAAGTTCTTTCATGTGTCAGGATTGAACACAGAGAAACACTGTGAAAAAAACACTGTTTCATTTCTCTTTTATGTGTGTCATAAACACCTACTAAAGAATTAATTACATAAAAACAAGGAATGGTACACTTGTCGTTTGCTAATATGACTAAAAAACCACTTTTATTTCACCTGTAAATATACACATATCAGATAGAAAAGAAAAAAAAAAAAGATGAAGTAACATCTAGCAAACAAATTACCTGGGAACAATTCAATTGCTAGGATATTTTGTTTGGGTCCCACACCCCCCGATATACATATATATGTATGCACACTCACACACATTTGTGTGTGTTTACAATGAACCACATACATAAATGAAACATATAAGGAGACTCTCCACTAAATGTGGAAATATTTGTGTATCTTACCAGGTATCTACTTGTGCTCAGCTGTTCCCAACTGATTGTTCATTTGCCTCATAAATGTAAACAATGAAATTCCACGATAAACTAATTCAAGCTATGTTAGCAATTCATAACTGAACTTCAAAAACAAGAGAAGAGAAAATATCCATTTTTAATTTGTACCCATGTCATTCAGTCTTTCAGATGCCTTGTGAAGGGAAAAATTTAAAGAAAATAATTCTTTTTTCTAGAATATATCTGGAAATTCCAAGTCTGGTGGGTTTTTTTAGATGTGATTCTGCATGTTTCCAGTTTTAAGGGAGGTCAGACTGTGTTTTCAATTAAGTTTATTGCAGATTAAATTCATCTGTACGGTAAACAAATGGGCTAAAAGACTCAGGAGTGTGCATACGAGGGAAATGGAGGGATATAAAAGGTAGAGTAATGTGTAATGAATCCTAAATAAATAAGAAATGAAAGTAGCCAGTTAAAGATAAAACAATATATGTCTACTTAAGCTCAAATGGGAAATACAAATATTTGTTATTGCAATTCATAACTTATGATTACAGATTTGATGTGTTTATGTATTGATGTACTAATTTATTATACATTGCATGTATAACAAATAATGCTAATTTAATTATGCTTGATCAAATTAATAGGGGAGGGAGGAACTAAAATTACTTTCATGAGAATGTTTTAAAAGGTTTGCAGAATAAAATGGAAACTTTGAAGTTAGATAAAATAGAGGAGGCTCTCATATCAGAAGTAGTTTAAGGCAATTTATCACAAAAGATGAATCCTTCTACTTGTTTTTGAAGTTACTAATATTGATAAAGGATATTAATAAGAAATTAATGTTTAAAAGGAATGCATCATTATGAAATCATTCTGAAATAACTTTAATAATATTACTGTGACAATGAGAATGTTTAAGGGCTCGGTAAGATGTTGAGTGTTTCAGCTATGGTTAGCTTTGTATGAATATTTAAAGAGGCGTAAATATATTTGGATTGCATTACGAAATTACTTTTTTTATCCAGTCATCAAACATTTTCTTTGTGAAAATATAGACACAATTTTTCCTTTAATTTTTGGGTTTTATACATTACCTAACTTGCTGGTAATCTGTAGGTGCTAAGATGAGCTACCATATCGATCAAATTTTAAATTGTAATCTATACAGTTTGTGTGGCACAGTATGCCAACAGATTAAAAAA
>VZRH01004966.1:267281-285065 GCA_013397555.1 Urocynchramus pylzowi | reverse complement strand
AAAAAAAAAAAAGAAAAAGCTCAGAAAAAACCACTATTTTTAAGAATCTAGAAAATGCCATCTGAGCATAGCAGCAGATACATGTTCACCATAAACTTTAGAGATCTAATTTCTGCAAACTTTAGATGCTTCAAATAAAAGAATTAATTCTACTGTAGTTAACATGAATTCAAATTAAATCGCAGAATGATTATATTCTTCCTGTTACTAATTTTAAGTGATAAATTGTGTAGAAAGAGGTGTAAGTATAATAGACTGGTTTATTCCTAAATTTGTCAAATAAGCATACTTTGCAATCAAACTTCCTACAAGATCTTTTTTGAAAGCTCAAATACATATTGATGTATTTGAAACTATTTTACTTAAACTATTTTACTTAAATTATTTTACTTATTATTCTACTTAACTACTGTTTTACTTTAAAACACTACTACTAGCTCTAAATTTGGCAGGAATCATGACTTCACAGATGCTCCTTAAGGAAATATTCGGTGGTACTGGAAGTCTGACAGCAAAAAGAGAACTACAAAGCTCATGACAGAGCTGGTGCTCTCTCTAATCATAGACATTTGGTGTTCTGTCCAATCATAGGCATTCACAGGTCATGTCCATGGTTTCTGAGCTATGCCACAGCACTACTGAGGATAATTCCTGTACTGGCAATATTTGGGTGCCTTGGATCCTTTTTGCATTAGTTTATCCAGCAACTTTGAGAAAACTATACACATATGTGGTGCAGAGGAGTCTAGTGTGTTGGAAAACTCCTTTCACTGAGGAGTGGAAGAAGGAAAAAAGAAAGAAGTTGGGAAGCATTTTTGAGTTCCCTAATATGCAATGAGGGGAACAACTTGACATTTACTTTAAGGCCTACAATTTAGTTTAAGGCACAGTTGATAGCAGTACACATGACTCCAAATCACATAGTTTGGTATCATATTGAATATACTTTAAAATCTTATTGAATATACATTTTGTCTGCAATTGGCTGCAGAGCTACATTATACAGAGCTGGAAAATTTGGCCCAGCAGGCAGATATTTTGGATAAGACTTTTGTTACACATCTGTACTTTTCAACACTTATCCAAATTGTCAACACTCATCTAAGTTCTCCATATACCATTATTTTTAAATTATTCAGATGCCAATTTCTTTATAGCTTTCCTGAGACATATTTTTATTTGTGAAAGCAGCTGCAATACTGTACTGATAATTGCAAGTCACATAGTATATAGGACTAGTGCATGAAACAATACAATATAGAAAACAAGGCAAAATTACACCTCTTACATTTCTTTTTACTAGAATTAGTTACTCAGCAGAATCAGTTGTCTGCTAACTGACTAGTGAAAACAAAACACATCCTACTCATGTGCTGACATATATCTTTCTGCAGAATATTGAGCACTAGATTTAAAAAAGGCCAGAGGCAAATTTGGTGGTTTATGGCTATGGAGGGATGAGGTCTATGTCTATCCTAGAAAATCAAGAAGAACATGGTTTGTTGGTCCTGAGGACAAAGAACATGGCAATTATTTAATCCATACAGCTATAACCATTACCTCTGATAAATAGATTAGTTCTGTTGAAAGACATAGGATCAATCATTTTAGCAGCGGTGTGTTCTTGTGCTTCGTCTTAGGAATATCTTAGGTTTAACAGGAAAGTACTGCTTGACCTGGATCAAATCTATGCTAACTGCTGAATAATTTTATCTTGTGCTCTGGACAGCTCAGCATTTTAAGTATTGAGCTGACTGATTTCTAGTCCTTACACATTAACACTATCCAGTGAAAAAAACAGGAAGAACTTCTATGAAATCCCTCATCCCAACATCCATCATTCTCTTTGCTATTAAAAAGAAAATCTACCAATCAAACATTCCTCCCAGCCAAAAAAACTACAAAAAAAAAAACCCCAAAACACTACAAAAACCATCAAAAAACCAAAACAAAAAACAAACAAACAAAAAAAAACCCTAAAAACAAACAAAAAAACACAACAACAACAAAAAAACCCCAAAACCAAAACACTACAAAAACCAGCAAAAAACCAAAACAAAAAACAAACAAACAAACAAACAAAACCCCCCAAAAACAAACAAAAAAACCAACAACAACAAAAACCAAAAACCACTACTTGGCCAATGATTGTTTTCCCAAATCTCTGTCATGATCAGTATGGGTTATTTTCAATTTATATATTTATCCAATAAAATATTATGCTTCTAAAATATTTATACCATAATGTTAACATTTAAGTTTTTTGTTTTCTCTCTTATAAAAGGCTTAATTGATCTTTTGTGACATTGGAAAAAGACCAATTGTAGCTGTTTTTGTTTCAAGGTATGTCTTGGTTTTTTGGGTTTTTTTCTGAAGTTCTATGAAAATTCTAATATTAAGCAAGGGTTATATTGATCTGCTGGTAGATTGAACACTGGATGAAGTCCTCATTGGTTTTCTTATTTTTTGCAGGACAGCTATGTTGGGCAGATGTGAAACACGATCATTTGCTGTCAGTGAATATGTACTTTATCAGATCATGGATAATTACTGCTACCTAAAATAGCTCTCATGTTTTTAAGACCCATTTCACTCTTCGCTTGTCAGAAGTCTGATTAATAAACATAGGCACTCCTTTATTCCTGGCATCTTTACAGCTTAGTGTCAAATGCATGTCTCATTTAGCTTTAGTTGTTTAGCTTCATATGCCTAATTGAACTACTATAATGGAAACACTAAAACTTTAGAAAGAGTTGTCCCCAAAGTCTTCTGAAATCTGCAGCTGTTTCAATATTTCATTATTTCTCTAATATTTCTGAGGTATTTTAATAACAAAGAAGGAAATTGCTATTTTTAAAGCAGTAAAAAATAGTTGGCAAAACATTTCTTTGTATGTGGTTGCATACTCCAAATTTGTCATGGGCCTCTAAGATCATTCTTTCATAAGGTTAAGAATCTTGAGAAGAGTAATTATATAATGGTACTGACCATTCCATTTTTAATGTTCCATTTTATTTGTAAGAAGAAATTGTATTCTTTTAAAGCACATTGCGACTAAGCTTCATACTGTGCTAGAGAACTTTACAAGTAACCTGTGTACTAAAAAGTTAATAAAATTCTGGGCTGGAGCTAGAAGACATAAATATTGATTTTAGGAAAAGAACAAGAGAGGCTTTCTCTTCAGGATACAGACAGATATATTGGCTTCTTAGTGCCATTGATATTCACTGTGCCATTGATATTCATTGTGCCATTTGGGGCATTTCTTGAGAAATGGCCTGGTGAAGGAAATACTCCAAAGAATGGAAGTAAAACTGGACTGTGCCACATGTAAAATTAGATTAACTGGTACATGGATTTAGGGAATCTTTCATATGCATGAGTCATGGGTTTTATTTGGAATTAATATGTGGGAAAGAAATCTCAAAGAAGGAATAATATAGCTGTTCAAAAATTTTTCTGTTCTTATTTACCTCCTATTAGGAATAACTTCCTCACATGGCAAACTCATAACTTCATGTTCATATTTTTAAACTTTTTCTTTTTCCCGAGAAGATCTCTTTTGTTAAGGCTTAATTTTAAACTGATGAGATCAATTTGGAATGAATACCACACTGGTGTATTTTCTGTATTTGTTGTTGAAGATTAGCAAAGATTGGGCTGCACTTGACAGGCTCTGAGGGCAGTCACAAGTTTCACTGCCTCTGCCCAGCCCCTCTGTAGCTCTTCCCACACTGGTGTAGTCCTCCAGGGCACATATAGCACTCCCATGACAGCTGCCCTGGGACAATTTCATGGAATTTTGGAAGCTTTGTGTGTGGTTGTGTCATGCCATGAATGTGTCATGCAATGGATGTACATCAAATAAAGAAAAACGCATTTTGTTTACAGATTCAGAGAAAGAAAATCCCATCCACTCAAACTAAACTTAGGAGGACAGCTCCTGTTTCTGAGATCCATCAAAGGCATATTGCCTTTCCCTGCCAATTTCTAAAAGCCTTCACACTTCTTTAGAGTAACTGAGAACCTAAAGTTTAGATAGATTGGATCCATGGCAAAGCTGCACAACAGTTTAATAGCCAAAAGATGCAGACACTGAATAGTGTAGGATAACATGACAGGAGAAAAAGCTAAGTTGGCACAAAATATGATATATCAGATAGATATGAATTCCTGTGTTCAGATATCTGAAATTCAGAAGTGAATGTCTGTCACTCATCTCATGTCCTTGTGCCAGCTGCCCATAGCATTTCCTTTGTATATCTTCTGTGCACCCCCAAAAGTTTTGGGAAACTCAATTATTTATACTGAATCAGATCATATATACTTAAAATCGTGGAAAGTTGTCTAAATCTACACAAAACAGGATGATTTTACTTACGACAGATGCAGTATGCAGTATTGACACTCCGGTTAAACTTCAAATCCATTCAGAAAATAAAAGCTCTTTCTCAGGTATTTATGAATGAGAGATGGTTAATTGAAGAATTGCTAAAACTTTAATGTTTTGATTCTTAAAATCTGTCACATCTCAAAAGGTTTCTTTAATAATAGAAGAAATAACAGAAAAAATGCACTGAATGTGAAGAACCAGTTGACTATGCACGTGGTATTTTTGCTGCTAGGGAAAAAAACCAACAAACCAGAACACTAAAGCTAAACAAATACTTCAGATAATCTTTAATAAAGAAGAGGTTTGAAATATCCAAAAATGTATGCTTTTTTATTTGTTGTACATAAATATTCCATTGATGAATCTGCTCTCTGGAATTTGTGTTGAAATATCATATTCTGATCAAGTGTTAATGAATATGCCTAGACAATGAAGTGTGAACTCATAAATGTGAACAATTTTACTCAAAGTAATTTCTTATTCTCCTAAGCCATGCTCCTGCTTTGAGCACTGTTAGATAATGTTATTATTCATAATAAAATACTCAATATCACTTACTTCACTACTCTTCCTGCCCTAAGAATTACTTGCTCCAAAGATCAAACATCAAATTCTAATGACATGGTTAACAGCAAATGTGGATGTTAAGGTATTCAGGCTCAAGCAGTATATCAAGTAGGAAAGTAAATTTCAGAGTCAGCAGGACCAATATCTGACCATTGTTTTCTTTTAATTGGAATTATGTGAATTTCAGGTTAAGAACCCCAAAGGAAACAGTGCTCACAGTTAATAGTCAATAGCTCAAAATGGAAAAAATTCAAAAGTCCTACACAATATTATTTTTAACTGCACAGTCTAATTCCAGCTTTAGACCTGCTGAAAATTCTGAGGCATAGATTGTAAAATATTGCTGTACGCACCGATTTTGATGATGTTGCACTAAGATGTGGGTCTGCAGAGTACTGGGCTGAATATCCACAGCATCAAGGATTTCCATAATCATGTTTTTAAACATCATTTTGCTCCCACAACAATTTACAGAGGAAAATCTTAGTTATCTTAGATGCCCTTCAATATTTGTCTCCATCAAACCAGCCAAAAAAGCAAAGTTGTTCTTCCTCTTAGGTAATTTACTATAATATTAAAGCAGTCCACATGCACACATTGACCTGTGAGCTGTCTATGCTGGCATTATAGTCTGTGGGAATCTAGAAATTTGTTTACTTGCCACTTATGTGTATTTAGTATGTGATGAGATCTTTCATAGTCTTTGACAGATGTGATCTCTTTAACCAAGTATCTATGTGGAGCTAGCAGAGACAACAAAAGACCTGCATGGGAGACCTGTGTAGTCCTGTACTGGCACTTGAGGTCTAACATGACATGAAAAAGCATTTCAAAGGGGTTGTGCACCTATTTTGAAAAAATTAATGAAATCTCTATCAAAGTGAAATTGAGGATGTCTAAGGAATTAGTTCAGCCTTTAAGAGACTTGCAAATTTAGTCAGCTGAACAGCTTTTTAGCCTGCATAAGCTTAGTTCATTTGCCCCAAATATAGGCTCCTGGAGCCAATTATGATATGCCTGGGTTTTCCAAGATATACACAAAAGTGACAGATGGAATATAAAGCAGACCTTTGTCTCCCTGAGTGGCAGCTGGAGTATTTGGACAATGACATGAGATGAACACATTTAAGCAAATTGTTTGAGTCTCAGTCAGTGTATTGACCATAAATTTTATCAGTTTACTTAAATGTAGGCACCTACTTCAAATTTGCTTGCTCTAGAATATGCAAGCCATCTTGCTGGTATGGTATCTGGACCACAATGCTCTAGGAGTTCTTTATAGTTCTGAAACAGAAACTGTGGGACAAACAAAAAAAACACCTAACACCAAAAATGGTACTAATATTCTGTGTGTATGCAGCTGAACTAAATCCTGCATAACGTGGGTGAATCTAAATTCCACCTCCACATACAATGATGAAGTATACAGGGAAGACTAAAAGGAGAATGATACAAGTGAATACTGTATTGTGAGGTTTTTTTGCTAATATATATGTAATTATGTACTGTGAGCCTTATGTAACAAGAATAAAATATGCTTCATGTTTAGCAATATAAGGCAAGAAGCAGAGAAAGGTAAAATAATGCTTATCAACCCACCTATTTGAAAGTCTACAAAATAGCACTATTTAAGCAACCCCTTTTTTTTGTTTTTTGCATAATGCTTCACAACAATAGCAAATAATTTTTTCCACTTGATTTACTATGCAATAAAATGGTAAAACCTCCAAGACTTTTCTGAAATGATACCACTAAAAGGGATACCAGGTGTGGTTTACAAGACCATAAATCTTCCATCTGCTACATGTACAAGTGTCTCTGCCTTCACATTTCTGCTAAAGATGATCCCAAACTCCCTTCTTAAAACACTAACATGATGGTTTGGATACACGGGAAGAAGAAAAAGAAATTTTCTTTTTGAAGAGAAATTCCTTTGTGAAAATAAATTTCACAAAGAGAAATGTTGTTGAAAGCTAATAACTTGAATTTTTGTGCCTTCAGAGGGTCACTGCTGGAAATCAAAGAACATGTGAAAGAAAGGTATAAAATTCTAGTTCTATATTTATAATAATCAATATTGTAGTGCTGCCATTTACAACTCACCTGTGATTAATTCTGCAACAATTTTACAATAAAAATAAATAAATAATTATATTTTGAAATAATTTTTATGTACACCCAGAACCACAGAATAATTCAAGTACTTAACTAAGCTGAAATGAAATTTAGTCACCTAAAAGCAACATTCTGGAGAACTTGACCCATTCCTATCACTTAATCCAATGTTTGTTACCACATCTCTCTTTTTACCTGTGTAGTGTTTATTGATTTCAGTTGTGCTTTTACTTGATTCTAAAGATTTTGCACATTTCAATTTTCTCATGTATATGAAACCAAGATTTTGTATTTTTAACTTGAATACCCCCACCATTTTCTGGTTTTATCTATTTTCTTCTTGAAAGTCTATCATCAGATTTATTGTTGTCTCATTAGATTTGGAAATAATCTAGATTGCAACTGGAAGTTATGATACAATAATGTGATAATGAAAAAATTTATAAATCAGAACTTTCATTTACATTCTGGTTATCTGGCTGGAATTCTTACCATCATTTCTCCCTAACAAATCATATATTCTTATTTGGAAATGTTCATAATCCATGTTCATCAATCTCATTGTTTTATTATAGCTGCTGCCTTCAAGTTTACTAACAGTAGAATAGTATCCTAATCCCTTGGTCAGAAATAATAATCAAATAGTTTTGACTTGCAAATATATTTTTAATTAAAAAAAAATACTATAAGAATTTTTACTTGGAAAAAAAATGAGAATCAGATTTTTAAAGTATTGTGCTTAAATAATTCATCAAAAATAAAGTGGAGGTGATGGGTGACATAAAAAAGATCCATGATGGTTCATTAATCTTGACGGTATATCACACAATGAAAGAATGACAAGATATTCAATAATTCTGAAAGAAAAGATAATTTTAAACATAAGATCTATGTTTTGAAGCAAGTGTGTTTAGACAGAATTGAGCAGCAAAAGGAAGCATAGCTTAGCTTGTTGCTATATATATATATATACATGTGTGTGTATCTGACATGTTTCTAAATTAACACCTTTGAGGCTGTTTGAAAGTGTTACACTAAAGAAGTATGCAGAGGTAGGTTTTAATTGTAATTGACTGTTCAGAGAATTGAGTGAAGCTCAAAGTTAAGAGCAGATGGAAGACAGAGAAAACTCTGCTTCAGAGGAGAACTTTTCAGCACATTATTCCTATGTTTTGTAGAAAATACTTTGGTCTGCGAAACATAGTTTGCACTGAATATTTTCACTGTTTAAGCTTGCACTAAATAATTTTTGAGGAATCTGGATTTATTCTGTGTCTCAAATTTCCTACACTGGTATGTAGTTCAGAGAGCTGGCATAGAGCTGGCATCTCTCTAGCATTTGACTTACCTCTCAGTCCCAGCCCAGTATTTAAGTTAGTAATCTTAGTTTGAAGGATGATTCTTGTAGCATTCCCCCTGCACCTCCACATTTTTTTTTTTGTTTTTCTCAAGCAGAACAACCAACTTTGTTCAAAATTTGCACAGGGTCCAAATACATTCTGGTTTACTTTGTTTTAGCTTGTTCTGCTAGATGCCTATTCACCTAAAGGGAAATTGTGCTTCTGCCCACAAGTTGTTGCTTTTCCTACATTAATCCTGTCATTTTGCCTGCAGAACATTATGCCATAATTTGGTGTATAAAATCTCAGTAACCATTAAAGGCGACTGTTCCACAGTAATCAAACTTGAGAATTTAATTGGTTTTTGATAGCTTAAAATCTGAAGAATCTCTTCAATTGAAGAGCAGCTACTATAACTCACACAAGGTCTAGTTTGCTTATAAACAAAACATGCATGTGTAAACACCACATGTAATTTTAGTATAAAATGAAATACAGATACCCATGAGAAATAAAGCTACAATTTAAAGACAGAAAAATAGATTGTTTTTTGTTATCAGAGTAGTTTATATAAACTAATCTGAAATTCTTGAGCAGAAATTCAGATGGAAAAACAATCCAGTCTGTCTCCCTAGAATATTGGAACAAATAACAGTAGACAGACATAGTAAAATGACAAAGAGTCCAGAAGATAATACTGTAAGCTTTATAGTTTTTCTGCTTTTCAGAGATTTTTCAGAAATTCTTTACTTTTGAACCTTTGTATATTTCTTCTGTATCTCCTAAATAGTTTACTATAATACAGAAATTTTAAAACTGTCCTTTTTTTATATTACGTATCTATTGGACAACCTGTCTGAAAGTGAAATGAATATATGCTTAGGAGTAGTGAGTATCCATGGAAGTATATAATGACTAGAATTATTAGGATGTCCTTTAGTATGCTGGAAAATCAGTGAGATGGTCACTGATGGTTTCACAGTCCTCTCTTTTAAGTAATTAGGTCCTCTAAACTTCGTATAGAAGCATATACAGAGCTCCATGAGAGTGATGATTTATTTTAATTTAATTTCAATGGATAATTCTATTCCCATTAACAAACAGTAAATAAAACTGGCTGTGATTGTAATTGAAAAATAAGTGCTTCTGTATCTACAATTTCAACATATCGATGATGCCCTACAAAAATAACAATTTATTTTTGAACTCCTGTTTAACACAGGACATTGTGACAAGATTGTCCAATAGTGTATGAATTTTCTTTTGTTATCAAAGAAAATGTCATATTTTTTCCTTTCAATCTCAGAGTAATAATCTTATATCTGAGTTCAGGGACTGCATTTTCAAACCATCATATTTTAGTGTGAACTACTGACAAGCTGATATATTAAAAATATGAAAAAAGCCTATCAACAAAAAGTGTATCCAAAGGACATTTAAAAGTAACCCTAAACTGAGTAACTGATTGTAAGCTTATGATATTGGAACTCCACACACCTATCTCCTAAAAGATGTCTGTGGACTTCACATATATTTCATAACAGCCCAAGTAATGCAGACTAACCCAATTTTTGCTGTATCACACTTGTCAAGGCACCCAGATGCTCTGTGCAATCATATGGATTTACGATCCAAGAAAAGCAGAAATTCTGTGAGGGGATCGTAATAGAGAGAAACACTGAAAGAAGTACCGCTTCCACACAGAAAGTAAGAACCAGTTTCTGATAAGTACTTTCAGTTCAGACATGTTCATACTTTCAGAGCCATTTCTTTTATAGTGAGTGTCTTGTTAAACTTCCTAAAATAGTTATAAAATAGATGCTGTTTTCCTATTAAACAACAAGCTCAACCTAGTGGGAGAATAGAGCTCATTTTCACTCCTGGGATTTTACTGACTTGAGGAGATTGTTGCAGTTTGCTTCAGTTCACCATCCAGTGCAAATTCACCGGCTAAGCACCAGATCAAAGATCTACAGTACTGTTCAAAGTGCTATGAACGAAAATCTGATTTCCAGAGGCATGAAAGAAAATGGAAGGCAAAAGCAAAGAAGTAAAAGATGGACAGATTGCTTAAGGTTATAGTATAGTGGCAAAGTCCACTGATATACAGAAAAAAAGCAGAACAACAAAGCCACACTATAACTCTCTGGTAGTATTTTTCCTTCCATTCCAGTAGGGGAAAATATTAAAAAAAAAAAAAAAAAGATCCAAGTATATTATAAAAGCACAATATTGATAATGGACAGACAAGATCAGGAAGTATCTGGGAGATTGGACAACTTGGTAAAAATATATTCTCTAAATCTGAACCCATGGCTATGAACTTCAGAGAACCCAGGAAAAAGTCCTGGCAGGTGATGGCTGTAACAACCCATTCGCAGAATGTTTTTGAGCCAGTAATAAAGAAGCTTGTCTTGCTACTGTGGGCATTTTAAGGCAGCAAATTATTTTTTTCACATCATGTTCCAGTCTAAAGTAAAAATATTTAGCTTACACTATTTTTATTGGTACATTTCCAGAAGGAAAAATGCAGTCGTTTGCAGGTACGATGGGTAGAACTGTCCTCTAATGCTCAGCATCTATTTTTAAGATTATTATTTTATTCTAGGCTCTTCAGCGTTACATGGCTGTAGTCAGATGAGAATTTCAGCCTGCAGGATTGTTTTTCCTTCTTAATTGTAAAAAGGAAAATAAAAGATCTAAATGTATGGTTACATGATTCAGTTCAAACAAGTTTTATTTTGTTGGTTTTAATACTTAAAATACAAAATCTTGTGGAATGCAAGGGGATACCCATGCACTAGAAGGCTGGTAGAAAGGTTTTGCTGTCTAAGAGTGGTGACCCCATGAAGATGTATCAATGACAGCCTTTCTTGCCCAAAATATTTCACATTTTTTCACCTAGAAGAATATATTGAGAAACTCTGGGTTCTAGAACAGTCAGCCAACTGACATATTGTGGCTTTTAATAGTCTCATAAAAACTTCTCTTGCTCTGCATTATTACCCTCCTGCTTTAGCCATAGCAGCAACTTGGAGTCTAGCCATATTTACTCTGGATACTAGTGTGGAATCTCCTAGGGAAACTGTTACATCCACTATCACTTGCTGGGGTGCTGGGGGTGGAACATTCTCCAAATCCTGGTATACAGTGAAAATGTGCAATTAAAAAAAAAAAAAAGCACATGGGAATAAACTATGTACTCAGTCAAAAGAAGAAAGTATTTTCTAGTTTGCAGGTATATTGAAACTGAAACTTAATAATTACAAACAAAATAGAAAATTAGGAACTACAAGTAATGTCAGAACTACAAGTGAAATTGATGCATAATTGAGTTGTGTCTCCTCAGGAGACAGAATTTTTATATGAACAGATTTAATACTTGCTTCAAAATTATGTCAGTGGTGTTTATACTACTAAATTTGAGAAAGAAAGAGATGAAAAAGAAAAAAGAGAAAGAGAAAGAGAAAGAAAGAGAAAGAGAAAGAGAAAGAGAAAGAGAAAGAGAAAGAGAAAGAGAAAGAGAAAGAGAAAGAGAAAGAGAAAGAGAAAGAGAAGAAGAAAAAGAAAAGAAAAGAAAAAGCTAAATTTATGTGTAGAGTTTTAGATTCATTTGAGAAGAGAAAACAAACCAGTTAGTGTGTTGAGAAGATTCAGTCTCTAGATTAATTCAGATAGGGGTTTTGACTATTGCTTTTTTTTGACTTTGGGTTTTGACTATTGCTTTTTTTTTTCCTATACAGAGACACAGATTGCGGTTAATTTTACTACAAGTCCATAAATCTTCAAATTGTAAAATGGAAAAATGTGAAGTTGTGTAAAAACTAAAATTCATTAAGCTTGTTTATTGACACTTCTTTACTTGCAGCACATTTCTGAGATGCCAGCATTATTTTCTGTTCATAGTGATTTGTCTTTCAAATTATGGCTATGTTTCAGGATGAATAAGGACACTATAATCCTATATTAGGTAGTTCATCACAGTTCTTTTCCACTTACTTAAATTATGTAAATCAAGGCTGGTGTACAAGGACTACAGAAGACCTCCTGCCATTGGCCATAAGGACAAAGTGGAAGAAGCTGTGACACTGGAAGAATGATATTTGGCAATACTGCTAAATAAAAGAGGATCAAAGAATGGTGTCTCTGAGTACAAGTAGCATCTCCAGTGTCATCTGTCTTTACAACTGGGTCATTCTAGGACAAACAAACAAACAAACAAATAAAAACTAATACCACAATCAAAACCATTTAGGGAAGACATTATTGACTCTTCTGAGTGTAGTTGGCAATGTTTTGTCAGCAGGGAACTTCAGGTATGGGTTCTGTGAAGAGAAGCTGGGACTGCCTTGCATGCTGTAGAACATGGCTAAGCCCATAAGCCAAGCTGGTGACTTCTCAGTGATAACATATTTAAGAAAGACAAGATTGAAAAGTGAGAAAGAGTCCTGAAGGCAGCAAGGTGGCACAAGAAGGTGGTGGGGGAGAGAAGGAGGGAACAGGTGCTCCAGACAGCAAGGCAGGGATTCCCTTGAAGCCCATGGAGGACCACTGGAAGCAGATATTCCACTGTACCCCATGGGCGACCTCACACTACAGCAGATGAACAGGCCCAAAAAAAAGTTGCAGCCTGTAAGATAGACCTATGCTGGATCATAGCAAAAGTGTTAAGAGCAAGAAAAGCAGAAAGAACCTGTTATCCACAGCCCCACCCACTCCCCATCCCTTCTGTGCCACTCAGAAGGGGGAGCTAGAGGATTCAGTAATAAAGGAGTGAATCTAAACCTGGGGAGGAATGTGTATGTAGGAGAAGGTGATGTATAATTTTTTTTTGTTTTGTTTCACCATTCTACTCTGTTTCAAATTAATAATAAATTAAATTAATATTCCTTGAGTTGTCCTGTTAGAGCAATGGGCAAGTCATGCCCATTTCTTTATCTCAACCCATCATTTTTTTTAGCTTATTTTCTCCCCTTGTAATGTTGTGGAGCAGAGAAGAAGAGAGCAGCTGAGTAAGGGTCAGGCAAGTGGTCAAGATCACTCCACCATGATCATGAAACAGGGTCTCTAATCAGTAGCCCAGTGTGAGAATTTGCACACTGCCCTTCTCTTTTTTAAAAGTAATGGTATACACAAAGATAGAAGTTATAAAAGAAAAAAGTGTCAATCACTTTCTCAAGGTCTGAAGAGAAAATTCTCTCAGTGAAACCTCAGACCCAAACTGTGGAATAAAAAAAGTATTTTTAAGCTCCAGTTGTATTCTTTTAAGGCACAAACATCTACTTTTGTAGATTCAGAAAATGCTATGGTCATTTAGCCTAACCTCTTGTGTAACATGGACAATAGTATCTTATTCAGTGACTTCTGCAATTAATCATTAGCCTAGAAATCCTATCTTTACTTTTTCTGATTTAGATCTACTACTGGCTATTGTGTTTACAGGCTAGTTTTTTATTTTAATTAAAAATAAATATTAGCTGGTAAGATTTGAAAAATTTTGAAATTGTCCCTTTAAACCTCATGTGTCACTGTGTCTATTATTATTCTTGGTGATTAGTTACTTGATGTCATGGAGATAGCTGCCTATAAGTTGCTTGCAACCCTGCTCTTTCTTGTAGTCTCTTGTTAAAGTGGCAAGCAAAAAAATAGCAATTTTGTTACCTCATTCCCACCAATCCAGATATCGGTGCCTGATTTAACCTGCCATTAAAAATGTCAGCCTGTAAAGATACAAGCACTTTCTACATTACTCTGGAACTTGAAATACCGGAGTCACATTTAGCTGCTCTAACTCATTATTTTAAGTGTATATTGTGCAGTACAGTGAGGTAAGAGATGGTAACATTTTCTAATAGATCAAATATATTCAGTAAATCTGTAAAGGTTAAGGAGTTCAGATCCACTGCTTTTTACAGAAGATCTGACGAAGTTACTGAATACACATAATTTCTGATACTATTAAAATAAGCTGTCCACAGCTGCAGGCTGCAGAAGTCTTCATTTAATAAAAACAATACCTCAGTTAGCATACTATTTCAGAATTTCTAATCCCAGCATAGAGTGTATTTCTTGTTTGTGTTAAGAACTTCTAGTGCATAGATCAGAGGAATAAAAGAATAAGCAAATTAAAAACACAATTCCCATGCTATCTTTGTAGTAGAATTTGAGCAGCCCTGAAAGATATCCTGTGCACATGCATACACCCACAGAGAAGGCTGTGGGTGGTAAATTCATTGACAAGCAGTTAAAAATAAAAGGCAAAGCCCACTTGGTTAATTGCTCATGTTGCTTGCTTTCACAGTTGGCATTTTCTCAAATCAAAATGAAGTACTCTTTTCCAACATAGACTTTTAAGACAACAGAAAAGTTGAGCTGTTTACAAACCAAGTAAACTATTTCCCGAAATTTTACAACTAGTATATCTTTAACTAGTTATACAACTAGTATATCTTCCACATGTAACATAGAAGACAACCAGAAGAGCAATAACAATAACTATCAGTTTTAAAATTTGGAGTGGATGCATAAATACAAACTAAGTGCTTTTTTATCCGTGTCTCAGTACAATGACACCTACATGGAAACCAGGTAAGTTGAAGTTGTTATGTGATACAGTAGGATGAAAACCCTAAATTTTTTGAGTGCTTTCCAGTGAGCATTATACAGATATTTAACTCATCTGGTTAGAGCATTGCGCTAATAGTGTCAAGGTTATGGGTTTGATCCCTGTAAGAGCCATTCATTTAAGAGCTGGACATGGTGACACTTGTGGGTCCCTTCCAACTCAGAATGTTCTGTTATTCCTTGTGTAGCCAAGAGTAATTTCACACATTCTATGATAAGAGTAGCTGTAGTTCTTATAAGGTCCAACTGAGGAGTGGACCAAAACTATCCCTCAATCAACACTGTTTTCTCAATTGATTGATAGGATTGGTGAGTAAGAGCAGCCCTCTCTTGATATGCAGTTGGTATGATATGCAGTTGGTGAATGATATACTCCAAGTACTTAATTTCTCCACTGACTATAATTGAATCTTTGAATGACACAGTCAGATTTCTTCATCTTCATTGCTGATTTCAACAACTGGATAAGATTAATCCCCATGCCATACTGGTCCACAAATTTTTGGAAGGCATTACTAACAATTTAGTTGTACAGAAGATATAGAAAACATCTTGAGGATGTGATTCTGATTAACAGATTTTATTCTAATTAATTGAGGACTGATTGGGAATATGAATGTGTAACCTACCTAGAAAGACTAAGTATGAAATGGCTACATTTATAATCTTCAAAGTTAGATAGTGGGAATACAGTAGAACCAAAACAGGAATGCAAATTTCAAGAGAAATAGGAATTTGTATGAAAATGTTTGCCAGACACTGTGAGCCCTATGAAGGGAAATATGAGTGATAAACCTGGATAAACTGCAATTTTTCATGATAAACCTGGCTAAACTGCATGATCTTGAGCAAAAGAGGAAAGCATTCAGAAAATGGAAACTTTATTTCAAGAGCAGACAAAAATGTGCTAGTAGTGACTACATCTACTTGATGGAATACCTTATCTTTCAGGATCCCTTCTAAACTTATGATTTATGAAGTACAGTGACCTTTTGCAAAGTGTCAGCTTATATTTATATGAATACCATAGGTAGCTTAAATGAATTTTTGTTCCCCAATTCCTTTCGTCAAATAGGCTGTTCTTTTAACTTACCCTCTCACCTCTAGGCATGTTGAGATACAGTTTAATAAATCAAAAATATCCTGAGGATCAAACTGAAATTAGTTTCCATTATTTAGGTTATTTTTGTTTCATCTTCCTCTCAGTTTTTACTGATTTACTGCAATATGATAAACTTGAAAAAATAGAAGTTAAAATTAGTTGGTAGAAACAGATGTTGAAAATTCTTACTGCGGAGTGCTTATGAACATTCCCCCCACCCCCCCTCCACCTCCAGAAGCCACTTATTTTTAATTCTGTATTTAAATATTAGGGACATATTTTCCACCTGGTAGTTGATTCACCATATTGCACCATAATTTCTGGTTTCTAATTAGCTGTATGGCTTTTTGCTATGTAGATAAAATATAGAATGAAAAATCCACAGTGGCTATAGCTCTCAGTCTTCAGATAATAATTTTCTTTCCATTTACTTCCTCTTTCTTTTTATTGAATCTTACAATAGAAGTGTCCAGCTACATAAATGTCCAAGACCTGCAGACAAATAATGACATCAGCATCTGTGCAGAACTGCAGCTTATAAGAAATGCAAAAACAGCTGCAACAATAAGGAGCAGCCAAAGTCTGGAGTGTCACTGAGCACACAGAAGTGAGGACAGTTGGGTTAGAGAGGTGAGCAAACATGTTCATAGGCCTCCAAACAATTCAGAACTGTGAGGACTATATTATAATGAATTGTAAACATTTATTTTCAGGCATGCATTGCCTACTTGTCAAAGTGTTTAGAATTGATAAAATAGATTTATTTAGCTTTGGTTTTGTTTTTTTTTAAAGACCCCTGTCCATCATTTTTTACTCATGTTCTCACATTTTTCAACTGTTTCTTGTTGAATGAAAAGAAAAATATTTTTGTCTGTTTTCCCTGATTCTACTATGCTACAAGAAAAATAACACACTACATTATTATGTAGAGTACAAGAGTAACACACTAATTATTTCTTCATTAATGGAAGAGTATAGAATATATTTGATGAAATATATTTCTGGACCAGAAATACCTGTCAGAAATCTGATGGTTTCAAAACCAAGGATATCCTTCTTTTCAATAATGACAAAAACTAGCATTATATCTGTACTCTGCTTGACTGAAATGGATCTGGAATGGTGTAAGCAGAGCCGAGATAGTAAAAGGGGTTGAACTCTATCATGCAGACAGGAAGTTCAGGTGGATGTTTCAACACAGTATTTTGTACTGATAGTGTTGAATACTGATGCTAAAATTTTATGCATTTCATTTTCTGACAGAAATATTGGGTTGGTGTGTTTCTGTTTCTGTTTTTTTTTGTGGGAGTTTTGGTTTGTTTGTTTTGGTTTCAGTTTTGTTATTTTTAAAGTTTCTAAGAAGATGAAATTGTGGTTGTCTAATCAGCACTACTTTCTGGTGCCATTTTGATATTAATTTCCAAGTCTTGATTTTTTGCTTTTCCTTTAGAGGTCTTTTGAAACTTTTATTGAATACATGCATTCTTATTTGAGTTCCAGATGTGTTTTCAATCATTCTGAGTATATCTGTCAACTCATGAGCTCATAATTGCAAAGTATCTTTTGCTACAGGTATTGAAATCAGTAATAGAACTTTCTTGAAATGATTACTCATACAAAAAAAACAAAACAAAAAAAACAAA